>JAHZMY010000465.1:0-14090 GCA_027743915.1 Seira sanloemensis
GTCACACGCTGAACAATGGCACGCATTTTTATTCACAAAGTTATCCGTAGGCGCATTAATAAAAGTAAAGGCAACTTGGAACTATAAACGGGGGAAATCCACGCTAAATCAAATGTTTCTTTCTTTCTACTTTCACCACCGATGCAACGGTCCAAGGATGACGTTCAACTAAATAGGCGTAATATGCTCGATATATCTGAAGAAACGGAATCCGAAAGAGGCTATGAATTTTCTTACAACAAAATTAATGGCAAATCAAGTTAAACGGTAACGACAAGAAAACACATGTGCTAACATATCATATGCGTAAATGTCACACAGATCTATGATTTTAAGTTGTAGTAATAATTGAGAATCTGGAGCTGCTTACTGAATCTCATCCCTACTAGCGGGTTCTGCAGGGGCACTCTGGAATATTGTTTCATGTAAAAAGCATAAAGAAGAGCTCTAATTGTAATTGGCTTAAATTTTTAATCATAATGCAGTACATACATATTGCATAAATTATAAACACCGTTGTCGCATTAAGCATGCAATTCACTTGGTGCATTACGAATGATTAATCTTACATGAATTGCAAAATCCAAGTCTCAGTAAAACATCCTTCCACTTAATTGATTGTTGAAAGTATGAACAGAGAAAATACTAATGAAAACTGAGCGTTTTTAGTAATGCTATTTAAAATTTAAATGCATAGATGAGCTTATGAAAACTATCAAATTGCGATTAATCTGTAAAATTCTGTAATTCGTTGAAAAATGTGAAAGCACACGGAGATGTAATTCAAAATCACCTTATAGTTTTGTCATTCAGAAGCCGGTTAAGGAATGGGTAAAGAGAAAGCATGCTTCTTGTGCAAATCGCTGGTAGAAAGTGTATGTAGTATTGCCATTAATATGCATCAAATAAATGATTTTTGAATGGAATGAAATTATTTGGCCTAATAATCAACCACTTTTATTACACAATCATCATCCAGTTTTATGATTACTGCATTTTAAGGAAATGTATTACACTGTAATTCTACTTTTTTGATTTTACTCATTACACACCACGAAGCTTACTAAGATGATAAAGTTAAAACAGAAACAATTTTAAACTAGTTTAAGAAATATTTATTGACAAACCTTCAACAATGCTTACTCTTTTGTATCAAAAAACCGTATCAATATGAATTCATTTTTACAGGTTTACATTTTTTTGTGGTTTACAGCATAGCATATATAAATACAATCTGCGCGTCGGTTTCAATATTATATCTCGCTTTCGAAACTGCCCTCACTTTGTTTAAAAAATCGTTGTATCGGAGTAAACAGATCTCAAAAACGGGAAGCAGTTCGTTCTTTTTACATTTTAGTGAACAAACCGTACATATAATATGCTACCCTTTGTACAGGATTTTAACTTTTCATTGTCTCAACCATTTCCCTCCACACAAGCTTATTGAAATTATATGTATATAGACAGCATTTTCACACACATGCCCGCCCTATCCTCGTCAAGGAAAAAGCCTACTAAAAATTCAAATTCCAATTTCAACCAGCTTTAATTATTAGGAGCACAGCAGAGCTACAGATTAAACCACACAAAATATATGTATATGAATTGTTGGACACAATGAACAACTACTGCAATTCACCTGTGACAGATCGATATCAAAAATGGCTGTAAATTTTCTCAAATAAAATTGATTTTTTTCTTTATCCTCAGCAGATCGTTTTCGTAGTTCAGATACCTAAAGTCAAGTAGCATTATATACCTAATATGTTGTTCACGCGTATCAAAGTACAAATCTTGTAAAAAATGCTTTGGCCAAACAATGCAAATTGACTCACAATGATATATAAAATGTATAAAAATTCAATTTCTGTAGATTGATTTTACAATAAAAGTGATAAACTTGCAGTGATTATGACGATTTGGAAAGCCCGATTGAATTTTGATTTCTCAATAATTTCGTTAAAATTGGCCCTATCTGTTGTTACATGAAAAGATATTTTTTTGTGCAGCTCCCACATCATTGTTTGATTGATTGAGCGATTTGGTCAATGATTCCATTTTTTAGTCTAATGAAACTGAAGCACTAGCTCGAAAATGATCTTTTTTTAACGGCTCTACAGAGTATCAAAAACAAGTTAGTCCATCGGGGCAGTGCAATGATCAACGCATTAACTTTTAGGTGTGTGTATCTATCTTCCATCTCACATGTCTTGTAAAAATATAGACTGAAGTACAATAATAATGTAAAATGTAATAATGCTTATAGTCCTACGAAAATTTCCTACACGTTTTTTATGAATCTCACATGTCTCGTAAAAATATAGACTGAAGTACAATAATAATGTAAAATGTAATAATGCTTATAGTCCTACGAAAATTCCCTACACGTTTTTTATGCAAACCAAGTAAACCAAAATAATTTCTTTTCCGTTATGCTTGATTGAAAGTTTTTCTGGTAAAAATTGCTGCTACTTATAAACACTTACGATGATATATAATCATTGAATTCTATTTCAGCGCAAATATCTTCTAAACTGATGCCTTATCATAATCAATTAGCTATTTTGTAGTAAGCTAATAATTCAACAAGATTTAAGTGGAAGAGTAATGCAGAACTCGAAGCGAAAAAGTACGGCTACAACACTAGTGCTTATGTATGTAACAATCTGAATATATGTTTATCAAAAAGCGAGAGTTCATCTATAGATCATTTAAAACATATTACAAAATATTTGTAAAAAGTACCTTTCATCAGCTTTATATGTATGTATATTGTATTAACTTATCCAAATAAAAATTACTCGCTAAACAAAATTTTTTCTAAAAGTGGCTGTTGTATATGAGTATGGCAAGAAAAAGAAGAACCATATTACATAGTACAGTTTATATAATCTTATCAAGTGATTATAACCACAGCAAAAAAGAGATGATATCGAGAGTACATTTTGTAATAGTTCCTTAACTAAAAGCACTAGCTTATTGTAGTTTATGCAAAACAATGGTCTTATACTTTACAATGCACTAAAATCTATATGATATAATGAGTCGAACCTTCAAGAGTGTAGTACCCATTCTGTTAAAGTTAATTCTAAATACGCGATTTTTATTTCTCTCCTCTAATAAAACAAGGTATAATAATCGCATTATAATTATTTAATATTACTGTATTACAATTATAAATGAATGATCGGTTTAAATCTAATCAACACCTCATTTTCCATTACACATCTTTAAAGTAGAGGAATAGTGTAGTTGTAGTACATTATAATAATAATAGTAGCAAACTTTACAAATTTGTTGTATCGTCCAATTAATTTCATTATCTATAAGGAATTCATTGACGATGATTTCGATTTACTGGAAAAATTCCTTCCGATTCTGAAACGTTACTTGTTGGAAATTCACTGTTGTTAGAATGAAACAAACATATATAGCCAATTCAGTTTTTGATTTTTAGCTTAACTCATTTTGTGGATGAATGAAAGTCATTACAGCTTACATACTACAAGATCTACAGAATTTATATTATTTGGTGGAAACACATTACTCCGCCGCCTCGATTTCATGATGTCCATTCGTTTCCTGTAAAAGGAAGTAAAAATAACATTCAACATCAGTATTGCTTTGCAAAATGGTATTACGCTGCAAAACTATATTGCGTAGTATTAGTAAAACTTTTTTTTTGTATAAGTAAGCACTCACTCCATTTGTAAGACCTTCAGCAACATTGGAAATAACCTCAATGGTCTCCTTCTTTACCGTCTTCACTGACTCGATAGTCTCAGAAACTTGTTCGACGACTTCATTCACCTATTCATAAAAATTAAATCAACAACATAAATAACAATAAACAGAACAGGAGAAAAAATCTATTTTCATTCTTCATAATTTGGGGTCCCTCCTCATTGTCATTGAAGAAATGTTGATTTCATCAAATGATTTGAAAGATCTCAGATTAAAATGTGCTTTGAAATACGAAATAAGTTCGGAAAGCATGAACTGAATCGCAACAAACGTAACTTTTTTTTTATCGATATAAAACCTGCCAGTTGATTTGGGTACTCACGTATGTATCTCCGCAGAGATCATGCATGCGTTCTTACTAAACATGTTTTACTTTATTACTCAAAAATGTTTCAAAACGTGCCAACTTTAAGTGGAAAAGCCAATCAACTACACATGTAGAGGTTTTGAGATTTTGCGAAGGAGATAAATAATAAGTATACAGGAAACATGATACTTTGGTCTTTTACTGCACACTGCTGGTAATGCCTGTGCACGTTATCAGACAGAGGGAACAAATTATAACAATAATGGCATGAGAGCACAATAATATTACCTCTAGTTTGCTCATCGTCTCAGTTACACTTTCCACGACTTTCTCGATTTGCGTCTCCTCGGTGTTCTCGGCCGCCTGAAAAACCAAAATTGACAGTGAGATCATTCTATGTACCAATCCAATAAAAAATTCATACATTTCTTCCATCGTTAATCAAGATATACGTAACAGGCTTTAATCTTTTCGGATGAGTCACGAAGCGGAAATCTAAAGGACTGCTATGTATAAATTTAATACACTATGAAATTCCCATTAAAAATTCTAATACAAGGCATTGACGATGATGTGCAAAATCCCGACTGTCTATTACAGACACCGTCAACTTTCTTTAAATGAGTTTCGTAAAAGAACTCGGATCGCATTACATCAATCAAGAAAAGGGATTCAAATTCTTTCTTTGTAAGTTTCAAAGTTTAGGCTGGGGATAGTTGAACGAAGCAACAGAAGAGTTATTCCTATTCATGATGCAAGATGGACTCGATGAATGCAGTAAAGCTCCTCAAAGGAATAAAAGAAGCTGAGAATGAAAGCGTTCTCTCTCTCTCCTTTTCTCGTCATTTGTATGCCTCACACCAGTTTCAATTTCGGCCCCACTCATTTCACATAACTGCACGTTCGCATTTACATTCTTTTTACCACTCGAGTGTGCATTCCCTCAATTTGAAAGTATACTCAAAAGGTAGTCGAGCTTTTACTACTAGTTTCCGTAAATTACTCTCCAATGTATTGTGTGAGTAGTGAAACCTTCAGATGTTGCTTTCCAGAGTTTTGCCTTTTATCTAGTTTTAATACCTCCTGCATAATTACATCTGCAATAATTTCAACAAGGTTACTACGTACAGGTTCCTCAGGCTTTTCAGGAGATGCACTCGTCTCTTCCACCACCACCGCCTTTTCTTCCTCCACCTTCTTCTCCTCCTTAGTCTCTTCGGGTTTCTGAGCTTCCTCGGTCTTCACAGCAGCAGCTTCCTCAACCACAGCCTTGGCGGCATCCCCTTGACCTTCCTCAGCTTTCACTTCAGCTGCTGGCTCGGCAGCTGCGGCACCTTCCTCCTTGGCTTCTTCCTTCTTCTGACAAGGTAAAAATGAAAAAATTAGTAATGCACGTGAATAATTTGTATAAAAAATGCATACATCAACTAGAACATCAAGATCGTAGCCCTTCAATATTTTCAAGTGTCATGTCATCACGATACTGTAAAATTTTAAAACTGCAGTAAATTAAGTGGTCTTGTTGCAACATAAGAAATAAAAAGATGCAGAGGAGAAAGGCATGATAGCAACGTGAGTCACGGGAAATTCGAATGAAAGCTACCCGCCACCCCTATCCTCAGTTCGCCCAAGCCGATTGCATTCATGAAAATTATTCCAAAAAAATGTAACAGCAAAAGCGATGGGGACAATGTAAAACAGTATGTAACACAGTGACACTGGTAGAATATATTCCCGGTTGCCGGCTCTCCGAATTTATTCAACAGTCGAGACTTTCCCTTCCCCTGAGCTAACCAAGAAAACCGCAGCAAGGGAAAAACGGGAAGAAAAAAACTATCCTGACATCCTCCCCCTAACTTTCATATTCGAGTCGACAGCATTGTACACGCATGCAAGGAACATCTTTCCCAAACATCCTGATGATGGAAAACTAGTTTTGAACCGCCGCTGGAGATCAATACATGATAGCGAGAGTGTTGTTTGCAACCCCGTTTGTTGTAAATAAGTATATTAGAATTATTATGATAGATATACTCCTATTATTGCACAATTACGTCTGATGAATGCAGGGAAAATGCAGTAATGCAACAAGACAGCATGAGGGAACACGAGAGGAGAGGGATATCATCATTTCGTCTTTCCAAATACATGAGCAGTTTTCTGCATTCGACATTCAAAATGAATTACTCGCTTTTGTGTCGAGTATTACCCAACTTGTTAGCTCCAGTCAGTGAGCACTTAATCTGATCAAATCAAGTGGAGCCAATTGCCTACATTAACAGCTCATTTGTATTCATTCACTCATTCATATCAGTCACATTTTATTACGTAAAATTAAATACGTTCATACATAAGGCATGCAAGAGACAGTGATTTTTTAAAAGGCAATAGTTTGAATTAAGCTGCTTTAAAGGGACTTTTTAGGATAGTTATACATTTTCCGTTTTTGTAGGAACATCTTAGCAAAAAATATATGATTCGTTTTCGAAATTCAGACTTGTGCATCAGTTTGAATACCATGCACACATTTTCTTCTGACTGTCAGACGCCACCAAGCCAATTTCAAGAAGATGCACAACAAATCTCTTTGTTTGAGATGAATATACTTACGTAACGCTGGAGTTGTCTCAGACAAGGGAAAATGACAAGGATCAGATATGCAAGAATGAGCACTCGGTCAAGTACATTTTCAAAAGCGAATGTTTTCCAATTCTACTATCCAAGCCATTTTTATGATATTAAAAGTCTTCAAAAAAGTCTACATTGCCTTTTACCAAAATGGCAGTTTTTAATAATAACAAGTGAAATAATAGGAATGGAATAACTTTATGTGCGTATAAACCTATTTTAATCCAAAGAAAGCAAAACGAAAAGATTTATGTTCTCGCGGATTGTAGAAGATGACAGTGTGAAAGAGAAACTACAAGCTGCTGAGCTTGAGTAATACGGCAAGATATTTTTATATTATTCTGATAATTTATATTCTTGCTTACTCGCAACAAAAACGCAGATGCTATAAAGAGAAGCAAATACAAAAATGGAAGTATTCACAGCATGGGTGCCTTCATCATTGTTGTCATATAATAATCAAAATAATAACTTTGGTGCTCAATTCAATTTTCTTCCCTAACCCAAGAGTATGTACCAATTTGGATCCGGAAATTTTTGTGGCACTCATGAGGACTGGAATTACTATCATTTCAAACAATGCTTGACAGCTTTAATCTTAAAAACTGTCAATCGATAAACAAAAAGAAACTAGATAATTTTTTGAATTAAAGTGCTTTGGGTAATTTTTTAAAAAAAGTATTTTGTTTCGAATTGCGTAAAATGCAAAACAATACTAAAGTATATGGGTTACAAAATGAGTAATGAATTTGTCATGAGCCGCACGATGAAAAGATGTTGATGACTCATGAGGAGAGCCGGTTCACGAAAATGATGATGAGTGAAGTGAGAAAAGAGCCAGACGTATGAACAATGTGTTTTGCGATATAAAAATCCGTCCTTTATTTAGTGCAAGCCTTTTACTGATAATTCATCTATGAAGACCTCAACTATACTCGCACTACTAAAAATCAAAATTGCACTCTAGTCCCTGTATATATACCATCAAAATGTAATTCAGGGTGTGTACATGTTATATTACGCCGCGTTTCTCAAAAAAAACAACACGTGCAGTAAAAATGGTAAAAGACCGGGCATGAACATCCTATGTAACACTCTCCAGTTGTCATCCCCCTTCCCATTTCCAATTTTTTTTGGAGACGGGTAGACTGGAATATAGTATCAAACAAAGCTCGTATGCGAAACTGCCATGCAATGCAGTGCATCGGTAAAAGTCGTGAGCACTTGAGCAGGAATCCAAAATTAAAGTAAATGCAAGTGTGTAGGGATAGGTAGTGGCAGGAGAAGTCAAAGCCATGAGCTTTTTTGTGTTGTGCGTGGGGTAGTTTTTTTTAGTTTCACTGCTTCACGAATTCTGACATTACACACACAACTACAAAAGGCAGCAGCAGCTCCACCATCGCCACCGCATAGAAATCATGATCGCACCATGAGGAATGCTCTCGCTCTTCCGAGAAGTGGATGAAACATCCACAGTCTAATCGAAGCCAAACATTTCTCGTTTTTGAAGGGGTGGAAACTTCGTTGGCTGCGCTTTTGCACGCTTGATCACAATATCTTATATTATTCAAGTTTTTCTGCACATCCTCGTCGTAATTGCGTGAGTGTACGAAAAGAATCCTGAATTCAACTATGTATGAACAAATAATCTACTCTTGCCAAAAAGCCTATATATGGTGCTGGCCGTAACGTTCATTTTGATACTTTACTTTGCTTG
This sequence comes from Seira sanloemensis, assembly GCA_027743915.1. Lineage (NCBI taxonomy): Eukaryota > Metazoa > Arthropoda > Collembola > Entomobryomorpha > Entomobryidae > Seira > Seira sanloemensis. Next base: position 8,397 of record JAHZMY010000465.1, read on the forward strand.
GCAAATTCGAGAATTTTATACATGTTTGTCCATGACCTTTCGGCTTGTCCGAGAAGTCTTTGCCTTCTTCTCAGTCCAGTTTAAGTATGATCTGATTTAGCTAGTCTAAGCTTTATAGAGTTTCACTTGTATGTTTCACCAGCTTCCTATCTGTTTAACCACCCACGCATTACTTTATTAATGCTAAAGGGCTAATCACTGATTGTCTCATTTTTTCCTAATTGTTACTGACTTAACTATAGACTGATTTGGTCACACAAAGTTCATTAGTAAGACAAAAATCCAGTTGAACAGCGAGAAAAGTAATAAAAAGTAATTGAATGAAAATTAAATTATAAATTACTTTCGTTTCTCATTTTATTGTTCCGCCGGAAAAGGTCTACGTATTTACTCATCCAAATATTTGAAATAGAATTACCTTTCCACCAAAGAGCGTTGCGAAAATATTTCTTACACGATCCATTTTTAAGACTGATTGAAACACTAAGGCCCTCTACTTTGACCTTTATCAATTAAAAAATAGAAACCAACAAAATCACAGGTATAAACTGAAATAAGTGCATAAATTTCGATCAATCACCGGAACCTTAACACAGCTAAAAAAACTACAATTGCTACACACTAGAATATTCAACAGAAAAGACACTTTCCCAACATGTCGATCTACTGACTTGCACCTTTTCTAACATAGCTATAGCTTTCCTTCCACTTCTCCTCACGACGATATCACAAACCAAAAGATACAAATACGAAAGGACTTAGGAATGAAGTCAAATCTGTTTGCGATGGAATTCATTCATCCCACACACATGCATTTGCGTCACTTGCAGTTTTACTTGTACCACATACGAAATGCAACTTTTCAAATGCTCTGTGGATGGTAAATAGGAAGGTAAGATGCAGAATAGGTAAAAAAACGACCACACAATGATTCAAACACAGATTTTTACGTTAGGTATGCACATTATTCATGCATCTTACTCATACTTTTTCACATGGCCAAATCTGATTAGCTATATGAGTTGACTCTAAATGGCAAAATGTGGTGCATTGGCACTGTACCTTGGGCGATGTTGGAAGTTGTGTGCTTCTAAAATACACGTTAAAAATGTACACTTCTAAAAAAAGTGCTGTCATGAATGAATGACTGAATGAAGCCCAGTAGTAGAATATTGAAAGCAAAAGTAAACAAATGAAGTCATCAAACCTTATTTCCCTCAATTCTCGATTACCAAAAAAGATTTATCCCGCAGAATTACTTTTTAAAAAACACGGTCTTGCTGGTCCAGTACAAAATGCTGTATTTAAATAATTTTCTTATCTGAGGTCAGGCAAAGTTAAATATTTGCGTCTTAGAATGCGGTAGCTGTATAGATACAGCTTGACATTTTTACTCTAATACAAATGCTGCAGATGTGACTCTGAATCTGAGTACGGGGATGGTAAAACCCACGCGGAAATGACCGCGTTATACGCAAGATGTGCATTTCCAAATTCAAAAAGCTCAAAACGCATGTTGCTAAAAAATAGTTTTTTTTGGCATATTGAGCATTAGATTGAGTGTACATTTTCCGGCTCCGATTGCTTATCGGAATAACAGTGAGAAAACCATGTATGTACTAGTATTTGGGAAACTATGTTATGCGGATGGATATTTTTAAGCTGTATGGAATGCAAAAAGTCATAATCTCCCAAAGGATCGACTTATTATTCAACCTCAGCCGACCAGCACAATAATATGACGTCTAGATGGCCAAATGGATCTGGACAATGGAATAAGAACGTCTTTCATGTTTTGGGTCATGCGGGCAAGATGCCAACCAGCTTTAGGAAACATCTTAATCCAAATACTCGACATTCCAATGAAATCATGCATTTAAAATACGCAGAAACTTGTACTATAAATATACTTTATTCTGACAATACAATTTCGACTTATCCACACAACCATGACTAGCAAAATGATTCATAAAGCAGTAGTTAGCTCATCTTCTCATTTCCCATGCAATGAACACATGCGCCTGACGAGAAAAATGTGATTATCGCTTATAATGACCTGGCTGGGCCAGAAGCCCCCTGGACGCGCAACTTTACTCTCGTGACTTCTTCTGGCATCATCAATTCTTCAAATTATGTATGCATATCAATTCCGATTCAAGCAACTTCTGGTATTTACCATAATTATAATTTATGCAGATGCCCCATGAAAAAAGCAGATTTTTTCCAGAAGTGAGAATGGTACATACACATAAAACAAACACGCAAATACGATATTTTCAAACATGACTGGATCATCCAGTCTAGATGAATTAGTATAAAATACACATTCGCGCTTGTGTGCATTTAAGTGCGTTTCAGACCCTTTAATTTACTAGAGTTTTTGTTTTGAATGGTGACAATGGCAAAAAACTCGTTCTCTGCTACAAAAACCCATGTAGACAAATGGATATAAACTGATTTTTGAACAGAAAGATAAAACGTTGATCCATTCATTTCACACAAAAAAGGTCTCGGGCAAGTCCTCCGTTCTTTTCCTTATTCTTAGGCTAAAAAGTCAAGCAGCATAAAAAACTCCGACAAAGGACAAGGTTAATATTGTCACTCTTTCCTAAAAATGATTGATTATAATTTTTTTAAATTGTACATATAGGTATCTACTGGATTGTAAAAATATGGTATTATTAGTCATTATGAACATAGCATGCAATAATGCATGTGAAGGAAATTCAATTATGTATTATGTACTACAATTACGAAGAACGTGACTCATTGCTACATGTTTACAATTAGATTTAGTAACTATATTTAGCATTTTGAGTTGCAGCTTATGCTGACGTGATGAGCTGGTGACATGCCATGATTAGCACACATCTTTTTGGATGACTAATATTTTACACCATAAAATTAAATGGTAATAAGAATATGAAGAGGATTGCAACGCATTCATCGAAAATGTAGAGCAAACATGTGCNCTGACGTGATGAGCTGGTGACATGCCATGATTAGCACACATCTTTTTGGATGACTAATATTTTACACCATAAAATTAAATGGTAATAAGAATATGAAGAGAATTGCAACGCATTCATCAAAAATGTAGAGCAAACATGTGCTCATTCAATTTACAATGCCATTTAGCATGAATGCCGAAGATGATATCAACAAAATTCCAAGAGAGCCACTCATTCAATCACATCTTCAGCGATGGATGACCAATAACAAACAAATCGGCACCATTCATCGGCCAGTGACTGGCTCATCACTTCTCCTAATTAGTATTTAGGATCGACAGATTATTAAATGAGACATGAATGCATGAGTCATCGGCGCTTTTTCACAAGTTAGGATTAAGCAAATCGCAACTCTTTAAAATGGCAATTGAATGTAAATGAAAGTGTAACATGCACTGATCACGCCGGCGTAGTAAGGTAATTCCAAAGAGTTGAGATGAATGGAATCTGTCATTGTACATACGTAAAAGTAAATCCACTTTTTCATGGACAACTTAAGTAGATTACAACTAATCTTCTGTTCCCTTTCATATTAAATAATAACTGTAAATTTATCATAATAGCTATCAACGACAAATTTAATATTACAGATTAAAGCTTATATAGAAGCTCAAACGGTTTATTAATAAAAAATATTAACATGAACAAAAAAGTCGAATTCCATTCCAACACCGTGTCTTGTCAATCCTCATAAATGACATTTTGATTTCCAATGTTTCACGAAAGGCAAGGCAAAAATAATCGAAGCAATCCAATGAAGCACATTACCTCACATGAACGCACACAGCGACAAGGTTTATTATGGAGCATAACGTGTCGAAACAGTTTCCTAATATCTTCCCCAGCAGTTTGAATCGAATTTCAAAAGGGGACAAAGACAGGTTATGGACATTTTGAGCTTATGTGACCATCTACAATTTCACCCTTTAAAGACTTGTGGCTCATACAACTACGGAACTACGATACAATAAAGCATACGACTACACATTATATACCTCATATAATATACTTGGCTTCCCTCCCGCCCAGCCCTAGTCGTGCCCGTCAACCCTAATCTTATGACAAGTAAAAAAACGAAGAGCTGGCTAAACTGATGTAATTTCAAAACTAAGCAAGGAAAGTTGAACATGAATGGTGCTGTCAAAGACGTTTACTGAACTTGAGTCCGACCTTCCTCTTTGCACTCAATTCAGCTCTAGCACTAACCAGCCTGTGTCGTTAAGTGAATTCTTTCGAGGAGACTAGAATACACAATTCTCGGCCACAAATATTTGAGTTGTTTCAACTTGAATATTATTGCAATAAAGTTATCAACAAGAAAGAAATGGAAGGAGCAAGACAAACACAAGTAATATTTTATCGAAAATGACATGACCTAAGGGATTAATAAATATGAACTGGTAAAGAAAACCCACCATTAGCTCAATTGTATCTGTGTATAATATAAAACAACACACAAATACTTGATTCAATTACGAAAAGTGCTGCGTCGCGCACCGACAAATCAATCAAATTATTTAATCAATGAGAGTTTTCAAAGGTTCTCCGATTTCGTTTACAAAGCTGAGTCTTCTTTCTGCTTTAAATTTCCTTCGTGTACATGTATTAATGTTTATGTGATCTTATTTACTAACTAAATAAAAGTAGTTTAGTTGAGGTTTAAACCAGAAATAAAAATGGAATTAGCCTATTGGATTTTCCCCTAGATTATCATTCATTTTCCCCAATACTTTGCATATATTACGCAATTATTCAAAAATAGCATAAATAAAACTGTTTTCAGTCTCGGTCTTCTTTGACTATGTATTTTCCTGCTCATCTAAAGCCGAAAAAGATAAGAGCTATGGATTCGGTGAAAGCAAATGACAGTAAGGTAAATACAAGGAGACTCAAAATTATGCGTGTACCCATGTACGTACCTTTGTGGAGATTTTTCGTACCGAATGTTTCAAATACTACATATTCTTACTTTAAATATTTCAAGTATATGGACACCCAAGAGTTACATTTAAAAGCCACAAGATAAAATATGGATCAAGTGGCACATGAAAAGTCGCTTTTACTTGTACGCATGCAGACAATGATATGGACATGCGAATGGACTCTGGAGCTTCTGGACAAAAATTGTGTAACAAACCAATTCCTTCTCCATCTTCATGGGCTGAGCGTAAAAACTCTAGAGCTTAGGTTACAAACAACAACTTCCTCTTATCTTTAATAATGATAGAAGTTTCCTCAAGAACACACAGATATACCTCACTTGAATTCTGGGTGCATTCCCGTGAAACATAAAAAGAGTCTTGGGACAAGTCTGCACTTTTTCTTACGTAGAGTTCGCACTGTTTTTGAGCAAAAGCATAATCTCGGTTGATATCAAAATTCCTGTAGTTGGTACAAAAGAAATTTCCCAGTGTAACACGAAACTACGACTGCAGTAAAAACATAAATTCAGTGCGCGGGGACAGACAAGAATCTTTTTTCCTCCTATTCCATGTACAATTTCTTTACAAAAATACACATAAGCGTTTTTTTCACAAGTAGTAATAATAATAGTAATAGTAGAGTAATGCCTCGAGTAGCGCACAAAAATGATCATTGAAAGTCTTTCCTTGCTATATGGCCTGCACTTTGAGCTTTTCTCCAATATTCTGGTCTTTATTCTGGATGAGTCCCATCCATCTAT
>JAHZMY010000466.1:0-15238 GCA_027743915.1 Seira sanloemensis
ATACCGATTTCGGGGATTTTTAAAAAGTCGTACACTCAGCTAAGTTTTAGGTGAGTCCAAGCAGATATGTAATAATTACAGTATTAAAAACATTTCAAAGTGAAAATTGAAGTGAGCTATTCTCTTTAAATTGTAGGAAGAAAAGCCTTTCCGCCGTGACTACCTTCATAATTACATTTATTCTAACCGTCAATTTGGTCCTTGCATTGATACAATGGGTGAGACTCAAAAAGACGAATGCTTTGGAGATTGCACAGTCGATTCATAAAACGGCTCAGCTTTGTTGGGGTTGGATGATGTAAAATGATATATTTTTTTTTGGAATCTACTAAAAGTATAATTATAAGCCTTATAACTTTTTTAATGATTCCTTTTTGTGTAGATATGTTAGCTTCCTCTACCGCGGAGAAAAGTTTTTCCTACTTTTCCAGAAATGGGCGAAAGCCTCCGTCAAAGTATTTTACTCTGTGAAAGACAAGAATTTGAAGAGGGACTGCATTTGCATATGCGCGCTGATTCTCACGTCGTGCATTCTGGAGAATGCCGTGTTGCACTTGGAGTACTTCAAGGAACTCGATTATTTCAGCGGTATAGATATAGTAATAATTTAAATAAGTACTTCAAATGCTTATTTATTTCTTAATTTACTGGGCTTTTTGGAAGGTGTCGAAGAGAAGTACAGAAATGTCACAAATGCCAACCAGTCTTGGCTCGAGACCTTCCATTGGCGCTCCAATTTTCACTGGGCGAATGTCTTTGGTTACAACGGCTTTTTCGCCGTGCTTGCCTTTGTCGCACATAAGTGGATGCTCTATTCTTGGAATTACTTGGATGTCATTCTGGCCGTCTTTGGCAGGGCCTTGTATTTCAAGTTTAAAATGTTGTATGAGTTGAGCGATGAACATTTGGCAAATCCTATTGAGATGTGAGGGGTCACCGAACGGCAAGAAATTCATGAGTACGCTTTAAAAACCCTCATATCAAAATTGCAATTTAAACCGTGGGAAATATCAATAAAAGTAATTACCAATTTATGTCAAGATAAGCAAGCCTGGATGCAAGTCGTGGATGATCATACAACGCTTTATGAATTGTTACAAGAAGTTGAAGCCTTCTTCTCGCCACTAATTTTTGGATCCTATGCGGTCAACATCTACTACATTTGCATTCAAGTAAGGAAATCTTATTTAAATATTTATAGGTAGAAAAAGTTTAGAGTGAAATGGGAAATATTTTTTATAAATGTAAATTTATCAGCTCCTTATCGGACTTTCACCCGAGATTTCTGTGACAAGTGTCGTGCAAAATGTGTACGGACCTTGGTCCTTCATACACATGGCGATTCGTATTTTCATCGTCTCTTTGTGCATCGCTAGAATCAATTTGTATGCTCACCAGCTCCAGAAGGTTTTTGCAGAGTGCCCCATTCAAATTTACAAGGGCGAGGTAGGCATAGTCTATTCTTAACCGTTATAATTTGTATTCATAACATGATTCATGTAATATATATAACTAGTTTTATGTATGTACATGCTTGAATGTTGGACCACTTGTCCCTTAGATATCAAGAGTGGACAAAAGGATTACAGCAGGTCCACAGATTGGAATGACGGGAATGCAGTGCTTTGTTGTCACCTATCCATTTCTTCTGAGTATTGTCGCCGTCATTTTCACTTTTGAAATTGTCCTTTTGCAAGGTACGTCAACACCAATGGCCAACGGTGCGGGAGACGACCATTGCTGCTGTAAACCAAAAACGTAAATGTGATTTCGCAATGTCGAGTCAAATGCATACATATGTACCTATGTACATACATTTGTAAATGTAATGTGCATGATTAAGCTTTGTATTCAATTTAGCAATTAAGAAATAAAACTAAATATTCAGCGTTTTCTTATTACCGAGCAAAAAGCAACTTCTATATGTAATCAAGTGAAAATCTAAACTATGTGATGAAAAGTGATCACAGGGCTGCATTTTGCATTTAAAACTCGGTTAATTTCACAATTTTGACAATACATTTGAGATAATTGAAAACGCGATACATAAATATTAAAATACATCGAGCACCTTTTCAAACTTGATATCATCTCTTAAATCAAGTAGATCATGCAATGATTAAGATTTAGATTACGATATTTACAATACCTATTTTTATATAGAAGACTACGTAACTTTGAACGGCACATGTAGCTAAAAATATTTGCATAAAGTACATACATTTCCTTTCACTCACGTGTCGATTGACTTTTTAACTATAAGTACTTTTATGTAACAGTTGGAGTGCATGATGATGTGTAAATTGTCCTCTCCCAACCGCAATTATATCGCAAAGACAGACATTTCACCCAAAATAAACAAACAAGTTATTTTCTGAAAGGAAAAATAACAAACGAATGCCAAATGTGTATCAACTGCATAACCTATTTATGCATTTTGCCCACTAGCTTTAGAATTTGCAAAAACATTTAAAACGAAAGACCTTTATTACAAGGCCCGTTTTACGCAATTATCAACACGCTAGTAATAGTAATTAGTGTAGGTATAATCTAATTATAAAATTAGATCAGAGACAATATGCCAGTACCGGAGAGTCCAGACATTTTATTTCCTCGTAAAAAGTCGAAATTAAAGCCCAAACTCTTAAAATTCCTATTCAGTAGCACTTGCACCACCCCAACATCTTCATCAATCGAAATGACGCCAAATCATCAAACGTCGAAAGACGACCTCTACACGTGCATTCGCATTCTCCTTAGATTTGGCCGAATCATTGGGGTCATCCCACTCACTGGCTTGTTCAAAGACGATCTCGAATCCGTACATTTCAGGTACCTTTAAGTATTCAATCCAATCATTACATTTTAACCTAACCTCTTCATAGATAAAATATTAACGCATGTACATATGACCAGTCATAAAAGCTTGGCCAACATCACCTCCATTCTCTTCATGACGTCAATTTTACTGAACCAAATCCTCGTATTCCTCACAATCCTCCTCATCCCCTCCCGCGACCTCTACGAGGGTGTGCGGAACGCCGGTCACATTGTCTGCTTCGGAATCGCCCAGTTCATCTACATTTTCATGTATCGAAATTCGCACAAACTCATATCTTGTCTGAGGTCTTGGAGAGAGCTGAAGACGGTGTTTTACAAGACGCGAATCTCTCCAGGGCAGTCATTCTCATCTCCGGGATCATCTATACCTCAGCCATTTTGGAGAACATTGTGTCATACTGGAAATACTTCAAGTTCGCCTTCCAGTCGAGGAATCCCACCTTCACACAGATTTGGGAAAACTTTTATGAGAATTTAAGCGAGCAGTATAAGATCATTATTCCATACAATTTGTATTTGGCGATTGCCATATTTATCTGCAATAAGTTGGCCGTTTACGCCTGGAACTTTGGGGACGTGCTGATGGCCGTCTTGAGCAGAAGGGATATATCGAAGATTTGAGCTGTATCTGGAGGATTTAAGAGACCGTGTTGTGCGACATAGGGAAGGTTGGCGGTTGAAACAATTTATAAAAATGCAAGTTTTTTAAATTAATATTTTTTGCGATTACACATTAATCATTCAGATAAGGAGATATGGATTCAAGCTGTGAGGGAACACGAGAATTTGACGAATCATCTGAAGGAGTTTACCGACCTCCTGTCACCCTTGGCATTTGTCTGCATTGGAGTCAATATATATTTCATTTGTTTAACGGTAGGGGTTTTTGGGGAAAATTGATCAAAAGGCATGTATAGAAGGTTTAATTTCACTCTTGTTTTCAATAATTATTAAGATATATGGATTCATCGTTTCCAGTCACGAGGATTCTGTGAATAACATTTACGAGGTGTGGGCGTTCCTGCATCTTTTGATGAGAACTTTTACCATGATCTTATTCTGCGCTCGTGTCAATGCTCGTGTGCACGAATTTGTAGAGGTGTTGGAAATGTGTCCGGTATCGGTGCTTACGAAGGAGGTGATAACTTGAGAATTCAATTTGACTAAATTCCTTCCATACAGCATTGGTGCAAGGGAATAATTTAAAGGATCGTACTTTGTAAAAAAGGGTTGAGGAAATGTAACCCGTATGATTCATTTGTATAGGTTGAAAGGGCAGAAACGAAGTTGAGGATGACCAGTATCGGATTTGAAGGTCTGGGATGCTTCACAATTACAAACAGGTGCGGATAATTAAAATTAACATCATAGTCATTAAAAATGATTAACAAATCTTTTTTTCTAATAGTTTCGCACTCTCCGTCCTCAACGTCATCTTTACGTTTGAAATTGTGCTTTTGCAATCTACAACTAGTGGATTTGTAACTCAAAAGAATCAATAATTGAAAAAACTAATTTGAATGAGTTTTTCAAGTTTGTAAAAAAAATCTGTTACGTAAAGCAAATAAAAGTGATTGGGAATATTAAAGTTAATCAGTTAAATCTGCGCGCAGGGTTTGATTTTCACCACAGACGCCAAGAGAACATTTCCATGATTTTGTTGGATTTTGTGGCTTCTCACCACTCATACTGACTTAATCATAGAGTCCGAAATGTCAAAGTAATTCATTTTGGCTTTGTTCTTTGGCATATGTACGTATGTGCCAACAAGCTAAAGGTTTTCGTCTAGATTTTAAAATTTTATAAAACATAGTTTTTACAAATACGAAAGTAAATGCGCGGTATAAGTTCATTATATAGTATTTACATAAACCCAATTTTGCTGAAACTTTAAAGCGTTATCTTCATTACTACCTGCTAACGTTGACGAAAAAATGATAGAATGAATAGCGCTCGGACTTGTTCCTTCCACCTTTATATTTTTAAGCCACAATAACAAACAATAATTAGGTACGGTATTTCACGCAGGCACCTCAAACTGTGAGTAAACATACATCTATTCTTTCTCGGTCACAGAATGAGGCTTAAAAGGCCTGACGTTGTGCGAGAAGAACAACACATGTCTGTAAACCGTCATTTCCCTTTGTCACATCCAAACCGTTTTTCCCATTGTCATCCTCAGACAGGAAATACATCAACAGCCATGTATTCCATTATTATCCATTGATTTTTTTACATAATCTAGCCTTATACATTACGTAGAACTTGTATCAACGTCTTGTTTGTAACCCATCTAACATTTTCAATTTCCATGAAGTGTAGAGATATGAGAAAGTTGAGGTAAATATGTATATGTATGCTTTCCCTGACTGATTGTGAGAGACAGCAATGAACTGTGTGAAAGGAGCTTATGTCTAGAGAGAAAAATGAGATGTGAATTATTTATAGCGAAAATGTTGTCTAATGTTATAAGTCATTCTCACTTTTACAAAATCTCATCAATTGTCAATTATTATACGTCTAGTATTATGCATGTCAGATTATGCAATTTTTCTTACGGAGGTGACGGAGGCAGTTGGAAAAGCATTTTCAAAATATTGACTCAGAAGAATAAGACCTTCAGTATTTTTGCCGTTTTCATAAGGAATACTAATACCTATTAAACTGATGGAACTTTTCCCGTCGAAAAATCCAATTTTTTGTCAATCGTTGCGATTTTTTTGGAGTTTGGACAAAATGTCCAATTATACCCGAAACCCTTTCTTTTTACATTTTAGCTGAAGCCTTTTAGTCTTTCCAGAAGGTCACCGCTGCACAATACAAATATTTAAATGTTGATTAAGTAAACCAGATTCTGGTAATAATCCGTGCTTCATTTATCTGTCTTCGATCATGACCAAAGTCAATTAATCTATCCATCCAATCCAGACTCCCATCAGTTCAATTTAAAAAAAAAATTGGAAACATACGTACATATATTGTTAATTGTAAATGGACAATCTCCTCAAAATGTACACAAAAGATCACCTCTTCTACATCCAGGACCCAAAGTCAAAATCCATCAAATCACAAGCTTTAATTCAAAACATCTCTTCTAAAATATGCTCTTTACCTGAGAAGCAATACAGTTTGAGGCGTGACGACCTCTTCAGATGTATTCGGGTCCTGCTCTGCTTTGGAAGGTTCATTGGGATCGTACCTTTATCAGGGCTTTTCAGGAGGGACCTCAGCTCTACCCACTTCAAGTATTGCAATTAAAATTCAATTCTTTTGCGTTACTTACTCTATTTCAATTATAATGTCAAAAGTGTCAGAATGCCCCAGCTACTGAGTTTTGAATCATTTGGAACTGTTTTAAAGTCCCAAGTAAGCGTTTTGAACTTCCAAAAAGTTTTTCCAATATTACTTAAATTCTAAAATTTGAAGGTTCGCAAGTCTCGGAAGCCTGACATCCCTCATCCTAATCCTCGGCATGTCCCTGAACCAACTAATTTCAATCCTCGCCTTCCTCCACGCCCCAGCAACGGGACGCGACAGAGATTGCGAAAAACGCTGGCGCGACGGTCTGCTACGGCATCGGCCTTTTCGTCTACATCTTCATGTACCGGAACTCATTCAAACTGGTCCAGTGCCTGCAGAAGTGGAGCCAAGTGAAGACCTCATTTTACAAGGAGGACACTCATCTCTTCCGAAGCGTGCTTCTAATCTCTGGCGCCATTTACACTTCAGCCATACTGGAGAACATGGTTTCCCACTGGCAGTATTTTAAGGGTACCTTCAGTAGTTCTGGAAAGGGTAGTGGGTATTCGGTTTGGGAGGACTATTTTGTCATGAGCCATCCGCAGACGCGACGGTCTGCTACGGCATCGGCCTCTTCGTCTACATCTTCATGTACCGGAACTCATTCAAACTGGTCCAGTGTCTGCAGAAGTGGGGCAAAGTGAAGACCTCATTTTACAAGGAGGACACTCATCTCTTCCGAAGCGTGCTTCTAATCTCAGGCGCCATTTACACTTCAGCCATACTGGAGAACATGGTCTCCCACTGGCAGTATTTTAAGGGTGTCTTCAGTAGTTCTGGAAAGGGTATAGGGTTTTCGGTTTGGGAGGACTATTTTGTCATGAGCCATCCGCAGTATGCCAGGGTGATTCCATATAATGTCGTGGCGTCTGTGTGGATCTTTGTTTGCAATAAATTGGCAGTCTACGCTTGGAACTTTGGCGACATTCTGGTTGCAGTGTTGAGTCGAGGGATTTATAAGAGATTTGAGCTGCACATGGAGGATTTTAAAGAACGGGTTGAAGTTAATAATCTAGGTATGTAATTTGGAATTATATTGCAGTTCTCAAGTCTATGAAAAAGTCGAATTGACGAATAGCGGTAAAACGCGGTTAATATAAAATATTTCATTCGAACGCCAAGCGGCATAAATGTTTCAAGGGCGAAAATGGCCCTAAAATTATTTTTAACTATTTATTTTTTGTTTTAAATGGAATCGTTCAGATCAGCTCATGTGGATCCAAGCTGTAAAAGAGCATGACTGTTTGATGGATGTGTTGAAAGACTTCAATCTCATTTCACCCCTCATCTTTGCATGCATCGCGACCAACAATTTTTTTCATCTGTTTGACTGTAATGTGAGCAGTAATGGCATTTATGTTTAATATTTAGCTCAACACATTCCTCGTCCCGGCTGATGAGGATCCTGTGAACAGCATTCAAGAGGCGTGGGCCTTCATGCATCTCCTCGTGAGAACTTTCTCCGCAATTTTGCTAGGGTAGAGTTTAAAAAAGGCATAAGCAATCGTAATAATTTTGGGAGGTTAGGTCATTTTCATAGTCTAAAATTTAACAGTTAAGAAGCGAGAAAAAGCTTGATGGGGCAATATGAAACAAAGTGAATTACGATTGCAAAAATGATCTAAATTCTCAAAATGTTTTAGTTTTTCTGAGATGCTTTTCTTGACTCTATGCACAATTTTTTTCAGCGCTCGTGTTCACACCCGAGTCCATAAAATCGAACAGGTTTTGGCAAAATGTCCCGTGTCCGTGTTGCCGAAAGAGGTCTCACTTCACCTTTTATAATTGCCCTATGAATTATTAAGTATTATAATAACAAATTGGCACTTGAAAAGTTGGTTAATTAGCTTTTTCACGATTACAGGTGGAACGCGCAGAACTCAAGCTGCGTACTTCCTGTATAGGTCTAGATGGATTGGGCTGTTTCACGATAACAAATAGGTTTGCAAATATCCTATATCACTTAAAAGAGAAAGCAATATTGAAAATGTATATGAAAAAACAATAGATTGATATTGGTTTTCGATTTTTTAAAATAAATGTTTGTAGTTTTGCCCTGTCCGTCTTCAGCGTAATTTTTACTGTTGAGATTGTTCTGTTACAAACCACAACTACTGTACCTCCTTTGACGTCGGGGGGTGGTCCCGAGATAAACCCTTAAAAGCTTGTTCATTCGTAGTAAAAGTAATTATAATTACTTTAATTTCAAAATTCATACATGTTCGGTTGTTTTTGCTCATTTATAAACAAAAGCTGATGAATTACAAAAAAGCTTCCATTTGAGTTATCTTTAATATGTAACTTCGATTATGTTTGATTTTGTAAAAGTAATAAAGTCGAAAAAAATATCTTTTTTATTTCCCTTCTTGAAAGCAGTTAACTTTCACCATAAAAGTTTTATTGCATTTTTGTCAAGTACTAAAAATGAAAACCGTCAAGAATCCCGGATTAAATGGAATAGAATTATTTACTGAGTCAATCGGATCACAGTTTGACCCCGGCTCGATTCCCCCAAGGAAGAAAGGTGACCTATTTGCTTGCATTAGACCATTTCTGTGTGTTGCAAGGATATTTGGAGTGATCCCAATCTCAGGCTTGTTTCAAACCGATCTTTCTTCAATTAACTTTTCGTAAGTCATAGTCATAATCAAATAAATCTCCAAAACCCCTCTCCGAATATTTAACTCTCATTCATAATAAAAATCCCGAAATCTCTCGAACATTGAACATGACATAATTTTAGCTCACACGTCAAAATATTGGTTTTCAGCTACACCAGTTTTGGAAGTATTCAGTCCCTCCTGAGCATAACCTTCCTTTTTGTATACAATGTCATCGCTCTGGCGTCATTCTTCATGACGAAAGCAAAAGACGCTGGTGGGATTGTTCGGAATGTGTCGGAGTTCTTCTTTTCCGCAATCGGCCTCTTCGTGTAAGAATGGATTTTTCTTTATTTTCACTTTTTAAAACGGCTGTTTACATAATTTGCACATTTTGTACTATATTTAATGTGTTATATGCTTAATTAATATGAATATCCAACCATCCTTTCAGATGAAAACTAATTTAAAATTGCAGATATATTTACATGTATACAAGTTCGTCGAAGCTCAACTCCATGTTTAGAAAATGGAGAAAAGTGAAAGTAACTTTTTGCAAGGAGGACCTCCACCTATTTCGCAATATCAACCTGATATGCGGCCTAATCATGATTACCGGCTTCATTGAGAACTTTGGCTCTCACTGGCCGTTCTACAAGGGCGCCTTCATCACAGCCAGTGCGAATTCAACCATTTGCGAAATATTCATATACGAGTTGTTTCCGCTGTACAAGGTCTTCATGCCAGGACATTGCCTGATAGCAGGTGCTCTCTTCCTGGGTGACAAGTTGCTTGCTTTTGCATGGAATTTTGCTGATGTGGTAGTGATTCTCATGGCGCTTGCTATCTCGAATCGGTTTAAGGGCATGAATGAAGACTTCAAAGAGAAGATGGTCTCCAATAATCTTTTCCATGCCAGAGGTACGATTTTGTCAAGATTTTTAATTAAAGTGCTATATGAAGTAGGTATGTAATATTTGAAAAATATTTACATATGATATATCAAGGCCAATCTAGTTGGAATCAGCTTTGCAAGGACCACGAAACCCTTTGTGAGCTTTTAAAGGACTTTAATGAGCTATTATCAGGATTAATTTTTGCTTGCTTGTTCACAAATGTGTATTTCGTCAGTGTTAAGGTACATTTATTAAGAAAAACTTTCATCGAGTGGTGTATATAAAGTAGGTTGAGTCTATTCGGAATATTGAATTGTAATGAGGATATTAATTTTTGTAATCCTCAAATCTAGCTTAATTACTTTCTCCTTCCCAACGAAGATGACCTCATGCAAAAGATTTACGATGCGGGCGCATTCACTCAATTCCTGCTGAGAACGTTTATGGTCATAACGGTCGGTGCTAAAGTCAACCAGCATGCCCACAAGACTGTAGACCTCTTGTCGAAGTGTCCCTCGTCACTGCTTACGAAGGAGGTTACATTAATATATCATATAGAATCCAAGATCTATTTTAGTGCCAACTTTTTGCTTTAAATATTCATGCAAATTCCAGGTGGAAAGGACAGAACTCATGTTACGCTCTTCCACCATTGGACTGAGCGGATTTAATTGTTACACAATCACCAACTCCTTTATCATGTCAGTGTGCAACGTCGTCTTCACCGTCGAGATTGTGTTACTTCAGACTTCAGCAATAAATAAATCGGTTTAGATTGTATGATTATTTATGTTACAAAATTTAAGTAGGTTTGACATTGATATTGACATTGCATGTCTTATATGATAAAATAAAATACAACCCAGGAATACTGGCGATGACACACAAAATCGGAAACAGTAATCAATTATGCAAAGTTTCTAAAGATGCGCAATTCAATATTCAATATTTTATTCAAGTCTCGGATTGACTCCTTTTACATTTTTTGACTTTGAATTTCCTGTCAATGAAAGCACTGGTGGGCACATGACAGAAAAATACGACGAACCAAATGTATGAATCAAACTTTTATTAATAATTTAGGCATAATATCAAATAAATATTAGGTTTGGCCATGAATGATTTTCAAGATAAAATATGTATACAATATCACTGCATCTTTCATGCTTGAACGTTGATGGCTTCTTGAGCTCAAATAAAATTATTAAATGCAATGCGAAAAGGGCACATTGAGAACATTGCTTTCTTCGAATCTTCCAAATTCTCTTTTGTCGATTCCACAAAGCCCAAACTCTTGTTCCCATCTCTCACCCACTATTTTCTCTCCGAGTTCGAAGATAAGGACAAGGACGACCTGTACAAATGCCTGAGACCCGTTCTCTGCTTTGGCAGAATCTTTGGCTTCGTCCCTCTCTCCGGTCTATTCCATGGAAAACTATCATCGGTCACTTTCAGGTACACATTTTAAATGTCATGATTCTTATCTTGTACCTAATTTGCATAAGTACATACATATACATTGCAGGCCCCGCAGCTTCGCCAGCCTCACAACAATCGTGATCGCCATCTCCCTCCTCATTTACGTCTTAATCCAGCTCGCCGCCTTCCTCAGAACAAAGGCTAAGGACGTGAGCCAGCTAATGGAGAATCTCGCCGAGTTCGTCTACGGCACCTCCGGCCTTCACGTCTACGTCTTCATGTACACCCACTCGGCCAGTTTCCTCCATCTCCTCCACCGATGGAATGAAGTCAGATCGGTCTACATGAAGAAGGATCCATTCCTCTACAGGAAGGCCCTAGTGACCACGGTCCTATTCATCTCGTGCGGGGTGCTCGAGAACATTGGCTCCCATTGGGAATTCCTCCGGGCGATTCTTGTGAAACATCATCATGCAAATTCCAGTTTGTGCGAGGTGTACATGAAAACCAGCTTCCCTCTGGTGGACAAGCTGATGCCGAGTAATTGTCCAGTGGCGGTGATGCACTTTCTCTGGGATAAGTGGACGGTGGGCGCTTGGCTCTTTCGGGATGTCTTTATCTCGGTGATTGCCCTGGCTTTGGCGAAGAGGTTTCAGCAGCTCCATGATAGTTTTAAGGAGAGACTTGATGCTGTCACCAGTGCTTCACAAAGTAAATACATACATATACGGATTCCCTTGAGAGGACATTGCCAAATGCAAATTTCATGATTTATATCAAAAAGTTTAAAAAATATATATTTATGCTTCGCAGGCACTTGGATTCAACTAACAAAGGATCATGACCGTCTTGTCGAACTCCTCGTTGAGTCTGCTGACCTACTGTCACCGTTACTTTTCTACTGTATTGCGATGAATATCTTTTTCATCAGCTTTGTGGTAATTGAAAATTGGTAGAAATTAACATTTTTTTAAAAAATCACTGAAATCACTCAGAATTCCTGTCTTCAAAGACCCATAATTCTCTCTGATATCCATCAAAGCATTTGAAAAGAAAAACAGAAATAATTTTGCCTCAAAACACCCCTTCTTGCCTTCACGTGTCTAATATATTTGTCATGATTGAGACATTAATCCTTGAAAAGTGTTACAAATATCATAGCACTTATAATTTCTGAATATGCAGTTAAGCAAATTCCTTGTGCCCTCGGAGGAGGACATTGTCGACAAAATCTACGAAGCATACGATTTGGGAACGCTTCTCATGCGCAGCTTCATGGTCATTCTCTTCAGCGCGGAGATCAACTTTTACGCCCACAAGCTCGAAACTCTTCTCTACAAGTGCCCCATCTCAGTCTACTCAACGGAAGTACAGAATAAATACCTAATCTTACTTCAAACTTGTATGATTTATAATTGTCTACCAAATATAAATATAATTAGTGAACTGTTTCCCACACAGGTGCAGAAAACCGAGTTTCGACTTCGTACCTCAAAATTTGGACTTCATGGGTTAAATTGCTTCATCATCGACAAGTCCTTTATTTTATCCTTCCTAAATACCATATTCACCATTGAAATTGTTCTGCTTCAGGCCTCGACCACCTCAAATTCTGTTCCTATCTAACTACCATTGTTAGAATGCCGTCTCAATCAAAGTAGGTCATTTGCTAATACAGAACACTATTAAACGAGCCTGGCGAAATAAAACTGAATTTAATACAACCTTAATATTGCATAGAGTTTATGTTGTATGTGTACATTTTCACTTTTTCATACATTTTTCACGAGGTGATGCTACATGGGTATTGCGTTTGTACCCATTTTTTTCAAACTATTATTTAACTCCCCATCTTATACTTTTAGTCAATGCTGATTATTTCCTCTTATCTTACGCGCCAATAGACTTAAAGTGTGACGGAGGTAGATATTTGATTAATTTGTTCAATTGAAAGGAAAATTTTACAATTGCACATGATAAAGAAATGTTTATGACATGTCTACGTATGTATTTATGTAAACATTTTAATGGTGAGGAGATGTGGAATGATAAACGTGCCCAACAATAGCAACAATAAAATATTACAATGTCCTTTTAGGCAGTTACTTTCGCATAATATGTAAATGCTTAAGGCTACTAAATTAATTTTAAGATGACGTAATAACTATTTTTAATGCATAGTTTGTTAATGTAATCTTATCAATTGCAGTGAATGTTTTCACTCAACATTTAGCGCCAAGTAAGTTTCTCTTCATTTTCTTCTTGTAGGTTTCGTCCTAAAACATCAATTCATAAAAAACACTCATTTGTAAGAACCTGTCTCCTCAAATCATGAAATTCTTACCAGCCGATTTCAAATCTCCTAAATTCCAAACTGTCGCAACTACGGCCGATGTCCAGATGCCAGAAACGTTTTCTCCTTTGACCCCAAGTTCCGAGTTTCAGCTAGAAAACGACCTTTTTACTTGCTTGAGACCAATTTTGTGTATGGGGAGATTATTCGGATTTGTGCCACTCTCCGGGATATTTACGGAAAAGCTGGCCTCGGTCACATTCAAGTGAGTACTTCTTTATATTTTCATTATTTTACACGACTCCTTTTACCTTCTAACAATTTCATCTCATTGCCGGCACCTCATCCAAAACCTGTTCCTGCAAAACTTCCTTCGGAAAAAATCACTAGTATTAACTTTTTTTAAATCTTTAGACTAATTTGATGTCGAAAAGTATTTATGGAACAAATTCTAGAGGAAATGTAATATATAATTATTACAAAGTCAAAAAAAGTCATGCAAATTTTATTTTCAGAAGAGACAGCGCCGCCAGCATCACCACACTTGTAATTACCTTATCCCACATTGTCTACGTCATGATCCAATTAGCCGCATTCCTCAAAGCGGAATCCAACGACGCGAGGCAGTTAATGGAGAACCTGGCCGAGTTTTGCTTTGGTTCTATCGCCCTCCATTTCTACATCTTTCTCTACCTCCGTTCTCCCAAACTAATCGAGCTCTCGTACAGATGGAGACAACTTCACCAAGTTTACAGAAAGGCTTCAGATCAATCCATCTCTAAAAAATCGACTCTAGTCCTCGCCATATTTGTGTTTCTCGCCTTTTTCGAGAACGCCGGCTCCAACTGGCTCTTTGCGAAAGGGGTTTATATGAAGCTTGGAACGACGAATGATTCTGTCTGCGAGATCTACATGCGCACAAACTTTCTCCTGGTGGATCAACTCGTGCCAAGTAACTGTGTTCTGGCTTTGATGCACTTTCTTTGGACTGTGGGGACTGTGTATGCCTGGGTCTGTCGGGATGTCTTCATTGCAGTCATTGCCCTGGCTTTGGCAGACAGGTTTAAGCAGCTCCATCAAAGTTTCTCGGATCGTCTTGATATGGCCGTTTTTCAAAGTAATTAATATTTTGAGCTTGTGCTGTGGCATTCAAAATTCAAAACGTAACTATAATTGTGAGTTCATTTTTGACAGATTGTTTTAGATTACTTGTCGGTATTTTCACAAAATTAAGTGTTTTAATGTTTCAAACTCTTTTTAATATCTGCCTACTATTTATTTAAACGTTCACCAAAGCTGCGAATCGTAATCAACCTTTTCTACAATAGAGTTTGTAAATTCTCTTGTAATAACAATTCTCGCATTACCCCACGGCTAAGATTGTAAACATTTTATGGTGTACATAATGGACATCACAATGATAATCTATTCCAAGGTTTCACAATAATTACGCCTCTGACTTAAATCAAAAGCAGACAGACGAATCTTACTAAATTAATACCGAGTTTGGCTCAGCCCAGTTATGCCAGTAATATTCAACATTTTGTCACAATGAACTTTTTTTTGAATAGGTCCAGAAACTTGGAATCAACTAGCGAGAAAGCATGATTGCCTGGTTGACCTCCTGATGGAGGTTTCTGATTTCCTCTCGCCACTCACATTTTACTTCATCGCCTCGAATTTGTATTTTGTCAGCTTTGTGGTAACTAAAAATGTTTTGAGCACCTTTCTGATTCCCAAGAATGACAACTCATTAGATTTGCATATGAATGCTTTAAAATATATGTAGTTGAGCAAATTTCTCGTCCCCTCGAAGGAAGACACAATTGACAATATCTACGAAGGATACAATTTTGCGACGCTCGTTGCTCGAACCTTTGCTGTCATTT
>JAHZMY010000467.1:0-12139 GCA_027743915.1 Seira sanloemensis
TATACTTTTAATGGTAACTGGCTGCACGATGACATGGTTTTGTCGTCTTTTTGAACTGGTTATGGTTTCTTTTGACCTTGTTCAACTTGGACTATGAAGTTGAAAGGTCTCCCACTGTTCTTCCTTTTAATAACGCTTCTAAAATCTGATACATATACGAATCATACCTAAACTCAAAAATAGCTTTTTAAGCTATCAGACGTTCCTATTAATATATTATTTCAACTTTTCCAGTACGTTTCAGAAAATAAAGGGCATTAGCAGCTTCAAAAAGGTCATAGTCATGTATACATGTTTGCATCTCTATTTTCTAATAACTCGGGTAAAAGTCATAGTTGCTTTCAAATTGGCAGAAGCAAGTAACACTTTCAGGGATTTGAGTCGTTTTGGATTCCGGCTTAATTTTTAATTAGGAACAAAGTCTAGTTGTCACGTAGGAATCCAATCCTTTGAAACTTGCTTTTAAGAAGACATTAAATGTCATGTGCCTAATTGTTTTTTCAACATGCAGACTTGGTTATAGTTTTGAACCTAAAATTTAGCATTTTAAATCTATACTTTTTATTATATCAGTATACTTTCATTTGGCGTGTTTATTATTGCGCAACAGCATGTCCTAACATTTCTGGATGAGGAACGGGTAATCTCATGACGTGTTTAAAAAATAAAATGGCAAAGTATAAATATGTTTCACTGGAATAAAGTAGTGCTTTACATGCTTGGACAAATACTTTTAAATCTACCTACAAATGTACGTGTTTGCTCGCATCATGTACTGCTTGAGTTCAAAGAGATGGATAGCTTTTTGTCACTCCAAATTCGCTATGGCCATGAAATGACCTCGTGTATGAGTTTTTGTTACTAGGAGGAATCATTAAAGATTATTGTCAGTTTTATTCTCATTTACTCTGCATCTAGATAGCTACAAAACACCTTACATATCACATCGTGCACAAAATATTTCATTGCTTAATTTAGCAAAAATCATTTTCAAGTACATTATGCAATAGCAACTTGCACATAATACAACCATCGTACATACTATTACATATTTTGTAAGCGACTTGTAGATGTTGTGCGTGCATGAAATTCGTACCTTTTTGGACTAAATGAAGAGCATACGCATGTGGTCTCACATCACTGAACATGTTAACCGTTGACGCTTCTATTTATGTGCATCCCAATTTAAATCTCGCAAATATTTCATAATTTCAAACTTATAAATCTTTACAAGTTAAGGTCTGTCATTATTAACAATTTGTTCATAAATCATAATGTGGTTGTTTTCAAATCTGTAGGTCCACGATATTGTTATGAAGATGCAATTTAGGTTCACACGTTTGAAAATGTAGCATTACCGTGAGCAATTTTATGTTTACGGAAGCGGCAAGTTGTTTTGCTCCCGTTAAAATTCTGAGCGTGGCTCTACCTAGTATGGCTGTGTGCTTCAAGGATTTATGATGATGCACGATGACGAAGTTTCGAAACCACCACAACTAACACCGACACACGCAGGATATGTTTATTTGTCTCCATGGAGCGTGGAAACAGTTGTTTTTGCAATAATGAGCTGTTAGTTGCCCCTTCCTTTTTCACCCTTACAATGACTAGCATTTTTATCTTGAGAATCAGGAAGTAGTGCAGAGAGCCGGGAGAATACAGGAATTAGAAATGAAAAAGTTTCGCTATTGTGCATAATACAATTAAATTCCTGTATCAAATTTCATACGATTTCAGATGCGCAATTGCTAAATGTTTGCATAGGCCGGATTAGGCATTAATGGGTCTCCCAGTACTAATAACGATAAAAAAGTCCAAATGCGTAGTCAGTTCAGCTACTCTCAGTATCTTAAAATCGATATTTTTTATCCGGTTATATGCAATATAAATTAATACTGAGATACAAATTTGATAGATGGAGAAATAAAGCGGCTTAAATCTTAAAGATTCCAAACCCCCGAACGACGTTTTTTAATTTATTTTAGACTATTTTTTGTACTTTTAAACTTTATCTATTAACCTAACTGTTTTTATTGAAACTTAAGCTTTTAAAATTGTCAAAGCTCTTCCAATTAACTTACTATTGGCCGTTCTAAAAGTATTTTTATTGCACACTATTTGTGTGCTATATTGTCCAATACCACACAATATAATGTACAGTTACAACTTTTTGCAAGCACTTTACTGTTTACGTTACGTGATATTTGTATACATTTGAAATTTTTTGTTCCCATTTATGTATGCGCAGAAGGTTATAAGCGCTGAATGGTACGTCATCTTCGAGGGAGAAAAAGGAAGGCACAGTTTTTTGCTACTTTTTCGGCTTTACCCTTATTACAATACCCTCATTTTCGGTTTTCTGAAGTTGGCTGAATGTTATCTGTAGACGAAGAGCATTGAGCGCGTTTGTGTGATTGTGAATTATGTATGTTCTGGGACGCCCCAGTTTACTTTGAATCTTCAAAATTACAATGAAATTTTGAGTGAGATTGTTTGCAGCGTATGTGACTCCTGCCGTTTTATAAACACCAACGCATACAAAAAAGTATCTCATGCCATTTCTTAAAATGCAACTGGTATTTTATATATAAACACGTAGTGTGATATAATATCTTGATAAAAGCTGTTTAAAAATGTACGTTTAGCGTTCGAAAAACAAGGTAAAGAATAATCTTTTAAGTCTAAGTAAGCGCATAAATAAATGTGAATAAGCATATTTGATACACATTGTTCTCAATGTCATGAATTTCTTGACTAGGTTGTCAATGAGAGAGCCAACTGTTTGTTCAAACCGAGCTTAAGTCATGGGAGGAAAGGAGGAACCCAAGATTTTTTTTATTATTGAACACAACGACCACTACTCGTGAAGGCCAACGCTCATTCAGAACTTTCTATTGTGCAATATATATAGTTTCCTTCTTCTACTATCTATTCGTAAAAATTGATGTCATCCATTTAGTTCTGAATGCCATTATTGCAGTAGCCGTGATGTAATTATTTTGTCACTGCGGGCTTGTCTAGTTCATCATTGAAAATAACCATAACTATATAATTTAATTCTAGGATTATGATCTTTTCATGAGATCACGTTTCAAACATAACGTCATTCATTTATAAATACTTTATCAAAGTCGTAGCAGTTTGAATTCAAAAGGGGTATAAGATATCCCCGTAGCAATTTAATCATGAATTTTTTATAGTTGCCATTCCATAAATTCCTCTAACTTTTCAACATTTTTTATCTTGCCCCTTGGACATGTCTTGTTTGCTAACTTGTAATACACCTGGCGGAAAACAAAAGTGCAAGAAGCAGTGCACTTACCAAGCAAGTTTATATACAAATACAATGAGAAATAGATGTATAATATTTTTTGAAAAGCACATGATACAAGCTAAATTGTTAGTAGAAGCACCATTGCCAATCTTCTAATCTCGTTTTCAATCCGCAATTCACGTTTCTCTCTCCCTCGCCTGCATGGAATGGGTAACGCACACATCAAGGAAACAGAGCAGCCGCTGCATGCAACTTACTAATGGACTTAAGAAATCATAATCCTATATACTCATGTGGTTATTAGACAAAGAGTAAAAATCAAGCAAAGAGTCCTAACCCTTTACTGAAACGTAGTAGTAACAATGAGACGAATGGGCCAACTCCTAACAGATATATTGTTTTGTGTTGGCTATTATTTTTATTGTTGTTTATGATTCACTTTTATGGTCTGAAATGATGACTGTTATTCTATTGTTCAAATACATTGGCANGCTATTATTTTTATTGTTGTTTATGATTCACTTTTATGGTCTGAAATGATGACTGTTATTCTATTGTTCAAATACATTGGCAAATTTGCTCTCGACTTACCAAAATGATTTCTTTTTTTTTTGACCGTTCACTTCTCCCAATACCAAGATGTGCAATTAACTTCAGCATATAAGTATCTCTGAACCTGAGTGCAAATTGTGTGAGATATTGGTTATGCTCTCGACTCTTTGCTATTTGCCTTTCATTCTGTTCAATACTCGTGGTAGTGGCAAATGAGTCTCAAGTGTGTATCTCATCGACATCCTTCATTATCGTCGTTAGAAAACGTGCATGCATGAATAAAATGGTTATTGTTTTGTTAGATAGTGACTCACCGTGTGTTTGCCCATTAGTGTGTGTTGTTTGCTGATGATATTGATATGCCCTCAGAAAAGTTATACATTTGTGTCTTTATTTTCATTAGAGTCATGCATTACACGTCGCAGTGACGGTGATGATGAATAAAGACCACAGTATCGTTTTCTGCTGTTACTCACAGAGTCTAGGTTTCAGTTGGGGATGCTAGGCCAGTTCATGAAGCGTGTACCACGAGCTGAAAATTCCTACCCCGTGGATAGCAAACTAGCGTCATGTGAAATAAAGTCAAGAGCGTCATTACACGAACAGCTAGTTGAGAAGAGGAAGGGTGAATACATTGAATTTACACTTTGCATTATTAGTCATCTCTTGATAATAGCAACGCAACACATGCACACACTATTATAGGTATTGGATTGTTGTGCTGATACATGCATATGCATTGTTACGTACCCAGTAAAAGTGTAACACCTTGAGGGTCTTCCGTTTTGGGCCACTCTTTCACTCACTAAAATTACAATGTGCTGCCTTAAGAAAAGGCACAGGTAGATCTTACCATTTCAATCATACATGCATGTGGCCTACGAGTCGCCTCACACTACATTTTTGTTGTAATCTTTAATATCTCGTCGTCACCATCCAAGCAGCAGAAAAAGCGGATTTCAACCCTTTCAAGTAAACAACTCTTGAGTGGAGATTTCATTTTTACGAGGACTCAAAAACCTTTCTGGAAGTGTATAAGTGGATGCGTTAGTTTGACGTTTTGCGGAGTCGAATCGTTGTAATGTGTGGGTTTCTTCAGACAACTCACCAAAGTGCAAATTTACTGGGTGATGGAACTTTTGGGGAAAGATGATAAATCTGACAAATTGCATTGCACTTCTTGAAGAGAGGAAAAGTCGTGTGAAGTTCTGTTCTACAAGATTGTGTGATGATATTTGTATTTGAGATAAGAGTTTATGCGAGTTCCATTTTCATATTTTTATATCAAAATAACTTTGCTACTTGTAAATAAGAAAAGTGAAACTACAAAGTCAAGGCTGAATTTGAAAACTGGATGTTCAAGTTTTGTTGTCAATTTTATTCAACGAGTGAAGGTGCATAGGAAAATCATATACATTTTTCTACATGTATGCACGGAATAATGTATAACAAGCAATCCAAAATGCGCTGAGTATGACAGGCTGAAATTTATTCGCTGTGGATAAAATGCATAACTCTATGCGTTTGGGGACGTAAAGTGTGTAGAATTTGAGGTGACAAGGACAAAAACTTTGTTGGAACTTTCCCTGTGAAAGTGCTTTGGAGTGTCATTCCCAATGGCGCAAATACCTCAATGATCCGTCTAAATAATAATTATTACCGCCAGAAATCTATGGAACTTGAATTTTATGTGGCATTTGTTGGTGGCAAAAAAAACTTTTAGGGAGAACGAGACCACACCAGTGGTGTCATCGTTGTAACTTATGTTGGAGCTAGCAATTCTCAATAAATTTATAGCGTCGTAAAGTTTACTTAAGCAAGTCACTTCACCAGGATTGTTTTTGCATTGCTCTTCTCCTTTATTTTAATGTAACTTTTGCAGACCCAATCTGATATACAAAAAAGCTGATAAGCCCTACTTCACGAAGCAAGCCAACTTTCACGATAATCCATTTCCCATTAAAACTCAAGGCTATTTTCTGAAGATACTTGAGTACGTCAAAGAAGCAATATGCCGTGGCAAAATAATTTGCGGGATGTGCGAATCCAATTCATTCAGGAAACTCGGAGACTCAGTCTAAGATCCGCTAATCTTGTGACTTCGCAGTGGTCGAAAGTAAGAAGATTTGTTCAAGCAAGGAAAAGTTCGACTGGGAGAACTGTGCCTGCTGGAAGTGAATCTCAGAGGTACACATAAATACTTGACTTTTGTATAGTATAGAAAAATAACATACATTTCTTTGCACTCATGTTTCTCCCTCTGATATGAACCCATAAAATGTTTCGAATAAATTCGATTTCACCATGAAAACCATGTTGATGGTAGGAGTGATTTGATGATTGATGTTCATGTTGTACATATTGTATACGCATGCTAAATAAACCACCAGTAGATACTTATTTCAAATTTCAGAGAACTCAGAGGTTGGCAATTAAGTATTCTTCAGAACTAAGGGGTCCAAAAATAACGTCGTTTTTTCTCGATGGAAAAAACTTTCAAGGAAAAATGAATCAATTTTAGGGATTCTAAATTCGATCTGCTGCATCACTGCACTGCAGCTTTTATAAAATCTCGCTTAGCATTTGTGTTTGATAAAAAAAGTTGCTCATGAAACTTTACAATTCGCATGCTTTAGTATTCATAAGTCGACACACATTTCGCAAGTCTGGCCTACGCATCCGCATCTACTAGAGATAGCATTACAACAGCGATGTGCATGAATAGTAAAATTCAGCATAATAATTTATCTTGATGTAGCAATTCATTTCATGAAGTATCATCTTGGTTTCACAAGTGCTACAGTTTCTGCACCGCTGGAAGGCTATGCCATTGGACATTAGCTTCAGAGATGACAAAGGAATGTCAAAAGTTATTAGAATAAATTGATCAATCAGTCTTCTACATTTTATTTTTGGTAGATGGCTGTTAGCAAATTTCATGTTCTTACAGATATTGGGTATGATGCTTTCAGAGCAGATAAACTGTTGCAGAATACAAACATAACCTATTGACAGTTACGTATGTACTTTCATTTTTTGGAATGTACAAAAAAGTTTAGACCACTCGTGTTGCACAAACGTGACTGTAAATTAGGAGAAGAGTGCATGTGGGAGATTCAGACTGGTGTATGCAATGCATTATGCGTATCTTGAAAAATGCTTCTTTTTGTGCACCATTGCTAAAAACCAAAGTCTTTACAGTCCATTAACATTGATCGATAGTAAGATCGAAGCGAAATGGCCAAGTAAGATTTTCAAGGGTAATTACATCCATTAGAGAAGCGTTGGACAATTGCAGATACAAGATAAATTTATCTTTCTTAACGATAAGCACATGCAAGAATATAATGATTTCCTCATTCATTCAAATATCTCCATCATGCAAATTAGTATTGACAGACTGGTCTTTGCCTTAACCCATCATGCACATTGTTGCTCATAATTTACTGCACATCTTTTCGGCAATTGCCTTTTACTATAAAAGTATTCAAAATTTGCATTGACTGTAACGATCATGATGAAACCGTATAAAAGAAGAATTCGTCCCAGTGACCCAAAAAAAAGCTTGCACACGGCAGTTTCTATTTTTTCTTGAGAGAAGACTTGCCAAAGCAAGAGGAGAAGTCGTGCTTTTGTCTGTTGCGGCCAATGCTTCGTGTGCACTGCGTATGCTAACGAACTTTGTGTCTTTATAAGCAACATGTGCGTAATGCATATGTATGCACCTACCAACAAACCAGTACTTACATTCACTAACATTTCACATTACACCTTCTCAGCTTGCTTGGCTAACAAAGGGTAAAACAATTGAACACACCAACAAAAGTTTTTTTAAAAAAAACTTGCTAATCTTAGTTTGCCATCGCTCACGTTGATTATCGTCTTGTACTTGGCATATGCCGTGGTGTTCTTCAATTGCACTTCTTCAGGACTGCACATTTTTGTTTTTTATTTTCTCCATTATTGAAACTGCCATACTTGTACTGCATATTTTTTTTGAAATGTATGTTCTGGTATCTCTCATAAGTGAGACACAAACATAATTTTTGTAAAAAAACATTCATGCTAACCCAACTATGTACCTAAATATATGCACATACGAATTTTACGGGGGATATTTTCAACTCTTATTAACTTTATAAGCTTGAGATAAAAACAATGCAACATTTAATCCCAAAGTTCTGTCAAAAGTGGATATACGCAAACCATAGGTATTTTCCTTTTTCTCATGGCTTGCCACTTTAACAATTATATTTTTGCCTCAAAATGATCAGAAATTCTCTTGTGCTCAAAGTATTCTCACAGAAATGAGTTTATCACAGTTGTGAGGGTTACTGCTGGTTAGAGCACTTCTTTCGCCTCGCCTCCCAATTTTCTTTCACCTCATTTGTAACAAATGACTCTTTCCAATGGAGGTTTTTTCATATTGTTATGATATGCTGCACATACAATATTATACTCGTTAAATTTGGTATTTTTCATAGTTTTTTTTGGAGGGGTGGATTGTGTGCAACTTGTATTTTACCAGTCAGCAAAAATTGTGCCCTGAATCAGAGTGTTTTTTAAGAAGGACTTTGTCACAAGCATGTTTTTTTATCAAAAGAAAGGATTATTCTACAGACAGAGAACTGTCAGCAATTTGTGTGTAAGGGGCTTTAGAAGACAGTCATTCATATCCAATTTTTATACTTAATAGATTAAGATGATGCACTTATCATGATCATAACATAGAGAAAAGCAACACAGACTATATAGTAGGTGTAAATGCACGTATGAAGGTAGTATGGTTCGCTTGCAATTATACCAATCCCTTTAGCAACCCGTTTGAAATATAAACATTTTCAACGTGCACGATGCAATCGTTCCTTCAAGACTTTTTCTATCATTTTAAATAAACACAGAACAGCATAAAAGATATAGTTTATTGTTAGCGACTTTAGGACTATGCTGACTTGAAATAGTTTCTATTTAACCATGCCCAAATTCTTTATATTATGTATTTGACTTTTTACCATTCTTCCCTGTCTTTCATATTAGTACATGTATGGGTGTTTACTTAGTCTCGCTGCTTTTATAATAATTGCTTCCGTCCAAACAAAAAGTCAAATTTGAGAAACCGTACGCAACCGACAGGTAGATTTCTTTCACGACGTTGATGAGTTTTGAAGTTCTCAAAAATTTGTAGCCTACTAGTAGGTTGATCAAATTTGAGAAACCGTACGCAACCGACAGGTAGATTTCTTTCACGACGTTGATGAGTTTTGAAGTTCTCAAAAATTTGTAGCCAACTAGTAGGTTGTTGGCATAGTGAAACAAAATTCGTGGTTTCAAGTACCTGTGGTATCACAAGTCATTAGTCCTTGTAACATGTAAATTATTCATTTCCATTTGTCCTTTTCTAGCTCACAGCGCTGAAGAATCAAGCAAGTTTCCCGTAATTGCTATTATCTAAATGTGCCTTTCATTCTCCTAATTGCTTCCCTACTGCATTTCATTGAAATCTTCAACCTAGAGTAGAGATTTTGAGCTTCCTTCCTCTAATTACAAAGATACAGATATCTGAACTTCAACTGCTTTTCACACTCCAAGACGCATGAAAATGAATTTTATGATGGAGAAAATTTTAATATACAAAAATGTATAAAATAATGTCAATTCGGTTACTAACTTTTCCTAATACTAATATCCTTTTTAAATGCGATGTTTAAAATCCATATAAACTATATATCATATCGCACACAAACACCAAACAAGGCTTTAGAAAAGATTCGTAGAGTGGATTTTCACAAAGGAGAAAGAGGAACAAAGAGGAAGTCAAATTAGATAAGAGCCGCTGAAGTGCAATGTTTTTTTCTCGTCACTCATCTTTCATGTTCCCCATTGTTAACAAATATAGGGCACTTGACAGATTTCAGGTGATATGCTCTTATTTATAGCGTCTATATGTATGTCCCTCAATCTTGAATTACTCACTAATGAGGACTGAATGTAAGTAAACCAGCGCAGCGTGGATTCAAATTTCATTGCAGCAATGACATTGATTTTTATTGCGCTTTTGGTTGACACGGAGACCGCAGATTACAGATTAAAGAATGCTCCTCATCGTTGAACATTTTAACAAAAACTCCTTTTTAGAAATAAAGCACAAACTCGAAAGCTAATTTCGAATACTTTTTTCCAGGTCTCATTCGGATACAAAACAGCAGCCTCCACTTTACAAAATTATCATGGTCGGATCTGGAGGAGTTGGAAAGAGCGCATTAACTCTTCAGTTCATGTATGACGAATTCGTCGCAGATTACGAACCAACGAAAGCAGATTCTTATAGAAAAAAGGTGAGACTATAAAGTTGAGATGCAAAGCGGCTTCAAAAATTGCGTGCTCGAAGTTTCGCTTACAATTTTATTCTTATGATTTTATGCTATTCGCAAACTGCATTTTTTGGTATTTTTACAGCCAAAGCTAATTCATCCATAAATTGACATTGTTACACTGAGCCTACTAAGATATTTGATTGTCAGTGGTACAAAGTTAGGAAGTGAACTAATGAGATTATGTGATTTGTGTGTAGTCACAATTAAATACGTGATCTACCCTGGACGTGTTCGATATACATATGTTTTACTTTGTAGCCAGAACGAGGGGAATGGTATAATTATGTAGGTATATGGCGGAAAATTCTTCTTAACGAATAAAAAGTTAGAATAACTGGGTAATTGCCTACTTTAAATTTCATGTTCACACTGAATAATTTTACAATCAAGTATTTTAATTAAAACGTTTGATACTAAAATGTTGAAGTAAATATCAGAATTAAAGTCTCGTAAATTGATAGAATTAGGTACGTGATAGTTGTTAAGGAGGGAGCACTTTTTCAATTGAAAAAAGACTACAAGATTATGACTCACCGATTTAAAGCCGCTTATAGTCGAGCTATACACTATACATACACAAACATCTTTACCTTTATGTCGTTGCGAAACATTTGAGGACTACGCCCTTAAACGTAACGTATTTTTTGTTACGTTGACAAGGCTTGCATGGAGTTGCAATGCAATGAATGAAAATAATTTTACATTAATTGCGATTACTTGACAGGTTATTCTATGTCAAGAGTTAAGGTAAAAGATACACCCACTTTGGTCAAATACAGAAGCAGCAAGTAAAGTCGGAATGAAAAAAAAACCTTTTTGTAGTTTAATCAAATGCCTTTTTTGAAAGTTTATCGCATCATTTGTGCGAGAACTAATCACGTTGCCCTTGCTCTAATTACAGGGACCAAATAACTCGAGTGAAAAACAGTGATCGCGTCCCATTCATTTTGCTTGGCAACAAGTCGGATTTGAATGATAAACGTAAAGTACCGAGAAGCAATGGGGAAGGGAAAGCCAAGTCTTGGACTGTTCCGTACATAGAGACATCAGCCAAGACACGAGAAAATGTAGACAAAGCCTTTTTTGATCTGCTTAGAATTATTCGTGAGGGAAAGCAAGCGGACAAAGCGTCTGGGAAAGCGGTTAGTGGTCAAGCATCGCTTCCAGGTGGAACTTCTGCTTCAGCACGTGGAAAACTTTGCTGTGGAATTTTATAATTGAAGTAGATGAGATTCCATGGGCACCACGGCAAGCAAGACAACGAAAGAGATTTAATCAACTTTATAGTATGAACTGATGCCAAAAAATAAAAAAGTCTACTACATTTATGCAAAATGTAAATATGTAAATAGGTACACTTTGATACTGGAGCTCTACAATATTTTGTAGCGCATGTAAATCTGTAATTTTTTTATGAAACTGTTGTTGTGTTTCCAGCGCAGTCTGAGCCAGTTTGTTCGAATTTTTATTAGATTTTTTAAAAATATTTTTGTATGCAAAAACCTTGGTAAAGTGTTTGCCAAAGTTTAAAAAGCTTTTACTTTTTGAAAACTACTTTATCCAAACTTTCATGTATATGTATGGCTTTTCCTAATTTTTTTCCCTTCCAATGCCGTCACTTTTACCTTATAACTTACAGTTTGAGTTTTACCAGCACCAAATACGTATACAATAAGCAATAAGATGAATACATTCATGATTATGTAACTTGCCTAAACTGCAAGGAAACGTGAATGATTTACTGCGAACAATATAGTTCAATACAGTACAATGCTTACAATAAATTGAGCTCACCGAAACTTGAATATTTGTCATATTGAACTATAACATTAAAATCTCAAGACAAAAATAATTCTGTTCCAATCTTTAATTGTGACAATGCCAATTGCTGCATGTTAATTAAATTCCAGCAAATTTTATATTGAATTCGAGAATTAAA
>JAHZMY010000468.1:0-11237 GCA_027743915.1 Seira sanloemensis
AGTAGGTAATCTTTGGTTCATTTTTCTTTTTCATCTCTGATGCGTAAGTCCTTTGTGTTGTGGTGTCTGTCGGCAAAGCGAGAATAGTTTTGTGCTCTAAGTTTCTTCAATTAATTCCGCGTCACGCTTTGCGCCAAGTGTAACTTTGAAGGATTTTGTATAAAGCAATGAAATGGTGCAAATAGAAAGGTTGCAAGAGCTACACACATTATAGTTAGAATTTTTAATATACGCAACCTTGGTTCAAACAATTAGTATTCTATAAAGACGCTATCGAGCTCGGCTTCCGTCATTGTGCTTAAACATTCAATCCATTGATGAAACGTGGGAAAATAAATATGTACAGGAAAGCACTTACCCCTATTAAGAGAAACACGGGGACTATAAACGACACGACCATGCCCTTTTCGATTGACATCCAACAGTAATGACGAGTCTCGTACCCGTCGGGGTTAAAAAGGTAGCTAATAATCTGAATCCTTTGCTAAGATTGCAAAAGTGGGAAGCTGTTAGAACTTTGATTCCCAGCGCAGCCATCTCATTTACGAAATGAGGCAAGGCCCAGAGTCCAAATTACTTGCAGATGTGTGGATATAAACTGTTAGCTAATCTAAATCCTTATACGAGCAGAAATACCCTATTAAGAACACAGATATACGCATATCTTACCCATTTCTTGAGTCACTCCGACTTTGGCAACAAAAGGGAAATTATTGGAAGGGAAAGCTAAGATATTTATGGCGATGGCATCGCTCCAATGGGAATTATAGTGTGATTTTAGCTAGTTATTTTTCTATACGAAAACGAAGGAGCCCTAGAACCATACATATAAGGGTCATAGTCACAATAAAGTATAGCAGCGCAGCGGCGAGAAGTACAAAATCAAACCTGCCTCACACTTAAGTTATCACCATCATCAACACCATTACTTGAGCTTGTTTTTTTACAGCTTTCCATTTATACACTACTTTTACCAAGTAATGTATAAAATGCATATTGTATGAATGCAACTCATTCATTGTAATGCTCAGAAATACCACTTGCTGCGAACCATACCACTTTTGTACGGAAACAAAGAGAGGAGAGTATGAAAAGGGAAAAAATCATACTTTCTCCTCTTTTCCTCTCAACTGGAGGTAGTCCAGGCGGAGAGATGGGCCAAACAACCTGAAAAAGTAAAATTCTCTGAGGCTTCTTCCTCGCATGACTTGCTAAGTGGAACTTGTACTTTTTTACTTTGCTCTACCATCTTACCCCTTGTTGGCTTTTTCCCTTCATCTATCATTGCACAATAAATTCTCGAAAAAGGTTTTTTATTAATGCCTAGTTTCATGTTATGCAAAGGTCAGTTGGATGGCAGGTCACCTCTAACAATATGTTTTGGAAGATGTTGGGTCATACATGAAATTCATCAGATGGAACGAATCTGCCCTTTCATTTCATACGTATGTTGATTTTATCTAGATGGAATTCATTCATTTCTCAGTTCAAGTAGCAACGGATAAAGCAGATGACAAACTAAGTATTAGTTCGTCTTTATAATGTACCATGGGTCAAAATCTGGAAATGTCCCCAAATCAAAGTCTAAAATGCATGCATGTAAAGCTACAATTCAAATGTAGTGTGTTGCTTGGGACCCCAGATTCATTTTCCACAAGGGAAACACAATTCAATATTTCAGACGGGTACCGAATCAAGTACCTGTAACGGATACGCTAACCTTGAATGACGTTCAGAATTAAATATTCCATCTCATCCTCAGGAAAGACTTGAATTCTGCATTGCTCCTCGCAGCAGTCTTCTTTACCCTCGAATTATTCACGAAATTTGCGCATTGGAGTCATATCGACTTCCACCTGCAATCCGCAATGACAACAAATTTGCGTAATACCAGCCTGTTTTTCAAACTTGATTTAAACAAAGAAGACACTACCCGTCTGTGTACAATTTCCATTGACTTAAAAAGCGTAGGACTGGGACATGGAGGCTGACCCACATATTTAATATGCATGTAAATCTGGGCGAATCTATTTTGGTCCTTGAAAATTTATCTGTTCGCCAAGCATTGCATGAGTAAAAAGGAAGCGTGAAAAAGCTTCATATGACTTTACCATATAAAGCGTTCTGAAGAATGTATGTACATACAGCAGAGATACGTTTAATAAATTTTTGAACTGACTTTGTCGAGTATACATATTGCACAAGTTTGGAGTTTGGAATGAAAAACGGACTTTTTTGCTTCAGAAGAACTGCAAGGAGCAAAAGGCAAGTAAGCAGTACCACTTATTTCTCCCCTCGCGTCTGCTCCATCTCTCAGTTCAAAGTTAATAACGCTCGTCCATCATTGTCAGGCTGCGCGTGGAACGAGCCAACCTCAATTCCCTGAGGTCCTCTTCATTTATTTGTAGAATAGGAGGAAGAGAAATGCATAAGCTCAAGTCCGACTTTGTGTTCAGTTCAGGTCTGATATATTGAAGTGATTCGAAGCACCTTGCTTTCCCTCCCACCCATACACTACTCCAAATATATCTATCTATACATGCAGCATCCAATCCGGTTTCCTAAAAGTACCTTTCCAATACCGCTATGGACAGTTTGGGGAACAACGAGTTTCTCGACAACCTTAAGCCTGTCCTCTGATAATTCGGCCTTTTCTAGGGTGAAAGTTATTGCGCCCCGAAAAACAAAAACACATCAGATTTTGATAAAAAATACAGTGCTTTACTGTGAGTATATGCCAAACTTCGCAACGGATTCTCTCAGAAATCTAAATAAATATTGGCAAAATTATACAAAAAGGATTTTAAACCGGATCTTGAATTGCATTGTCAATGTACATATACACGTTATGGAAAATCGAAACGTTTTATTCTTATTTTTAGCAATTAATCACACACTGCCGACACACCAATTCTGTTCCCATATAATATGTATTGGTTTCAATACTAAATAATATCCTTACTATTTAAAGTAAGTTAAACTTAAGATTTCATTTCTATAATTTTATTGGAAATTCTATATTTAAAACTGGCAGGGCGCTGTTGTAAAACACTTGGGGCCATGACATTATTATCCTCGCCTAATTTACACCATTATTGCATTTTTCTAACGACTGCCGTCAAATATTGGTTCGACGTAAGGCAAATATTTCCAAGGGCACGACTAACATTTTAAGCAAGGAAATGTAACAAACTCTCTTTGGGCTTTCCCTACTTAAGTAAATTTAGAAAACAGTTGAATGAGAGCGCATAAAGCTTTAAACTTGTTGTTTACAATTCTTCAAATGAATTTTATTACAGGAAATTGTTTTTGAAGTCACGTCCTGTGCTCACAACAAAGTGTCTTCCTGAGGGCACACGTCCTCTCCTTTATTTGATCCGCGTAAGTATAAAGATCTGATAGAACACTTGTTAAAAAGTTGGGCTATGTATGCAAATGAGACGGGAGGAAGAAGAGCACAAAAAAATTAGAAAAAAATGCTTAATTTCACTCTAACAAGCTGAGCTATAGAAGAAGAAAGCTGCATGTTTAAATTTTTTATCCTTTTACGGTATCATGTTTAGAAATTGATTAAAGTGAGATAGGCTGACGCTCGTGACTGTACTGAAGCCTGTCGATGGAACGCGAGCTAAAGTCTTCGAGTTTGTGCTCTGCTACTTTCCCTCTTATTTCATGCGTCTTTCAAGAATGCTTAATAGAATACGGATATCTTCCAAAAATAGGAAATTGTAGACGGAAGAAGACGCCCATGACGAAGCTTTAAGTATTGCCTGAAGACATCGCTCTTTTGTTCAGCCTCCTCTAACAATTTTTTTTTACGAAAACAAGGATCTTGTAGTCACAAAAGATCCATGTTCAGCATCGCAAAAGCTCTCCCAAGAAATACGATGCGATCAAAATTCTACTTGAAAAATAATAAGAATAAGTCATCGAGTAGATGAAGCAGGTTGCAGATTACAGATCGTATTCATTTCTGAATGTTATATTCTCTCGAGATTTAAAAAGCAGTTATGCTCTAATCCAAATGCCTAGAAAGCAACTCGACCAAGGCTTCCACTTAACATTTTTTTCTCAGTATGCTCATGTTGGAGATAGTAGTAGATATTAGAAGATCATTAAAATGGTGAAATGCGAATATTTGGAAATGTAGGAAAGCATTCTTTTGTTGTAGCTTTAGGTTAAAAATTAAATGAGCAGTCCTTCCTACCTCTCCTTAGGAAACAAACTTGAAAGTGGTATGAAAAGCAGCAATTCAAAACGAAATTTATCTGGCAGTTTTGACAACAATATTTTCCGAAAAATGCTAGCGCTGGGTTTATGCTTATACCACACACTTCACTTTGCATACTATAATTCTGCACTTTATTTATATTACCTCACTATTTTGGCATTTTATAATATATTTGGAAACACAGGTAGATTCTCTCATTCTAAAAGAATGTGAAGGTTGTGAGAGGTTTATTATGAGCCAGCAGTACTGAAACATCCTGCGATTTGTTCATGAATAAGAATGCACACCTTCATCTCGAGCAAAAGTCGGTTAAATATATGCAAACATTTTTGTAGTATTCCACATTTATGAATTTTTGGGTTCGAACGTACCAAAAGTAGGTATATCCGTATAATTATTTTTTGATTTCGTGGTCCACGATTCGTGCAAGTAAATACTTCACTGAAGATCATGAATGTGGTACTTCACTAAATGTGGTAATGAAACGGTGCGGACAAGATCTGCTTTATATCAGTGGCACAATGTCAGCACAACGTGGATAAATTTAGTGATACAATGTATGAAGTCAAGTAAAAAGATTAGTTTTGTCGACTGAAATTTTTAGCGGAGAATTGGAAACGGTTATAATTCAATCATGTCGATTAAAAGATTTCAAAACATTCAAAACTGTTACAAGTAAAAAAAAGGCTTCTTTCAATGTATTTGCTTCAATGCACACTACATCTTACGTGCATCCTCATTAGAAAAATAGCAGAATTGCTATTTTACATTTTCTACAAATACAAATTGGGTCGAAAACAACCAAAAATAGGCTAGAGGGTAGAATTGAGTGACACAAGGATAAAATTTCAATCTGTTGTTCCTTTTGTTTCTGTTCATTCAAGGCTGTGTGATGTTTGACTACGCCTCATAAATTTTTATACGCTATCTATCTTCCTACTTTCAGATTTCTGTTCATTCAAGGCTGTGTGATGTTTGACTACGCCTCATAAATTCTTATACGCTATCTATCTTCCTACTTTCAGCAAATTGCTTATCATTTTCACTGTGGTTCAGCTTAAAACTTTAGATGTTCCAAGTCCTAAGGCAAAATACTGTTATTCTGAAAATTCTTATACATGAAAATAAGGGTAAAGTGAAACTTTATACAATATAAAGAAATTGTAAATAGTTTATATTTATTTTATCACGAATACGACATGTAGTACTCGATGTTGGTATAGTTAATAAAATCCTTTTTACATCAAATCCCTTTGAAGTGCAAATACAGGAAGAAAGGAAAGGCCTTGGAAAAATGAAGCTAGTTTGTTTCACAATAATCTCAACCAAATCCTCAGTAAATACACTTTCACTTCGGTAAGTAAACTATGTGTTGCCAATCAACAAATTTATATCNCTCAACCAAATCCTCAGTAAATACACTTTCACTTCGGTAAGTAAACTATGTGTTGCCAATCAACAAATTTATATCGCCCATGATATGAATTTTGTTCTTTAATAATTGTCAAAAATACAATAAAAGTCGCTATTCATACAATGTTTTAAGTCGCGCTCAAAAGTTAAATACGGTCCCTGACTATTTGAGAGTATTAAAACAATATGCAGATTTTTTAGAATTGTATTGCACCACTATATTTAAACTTGAAACGAGTATTGTGCGTCATTAACAGAAATAATTATCGTTTCCCTTTGAACTAAAAAGCCCTAACTTTCACTTCAAGGCAGACTTATTTGCCAGCCACGAAGACATTTGTCAATTCTATTCCTATTGCACATCCATTGTTTCAACAGACTGGGCAAAGAGATTAAATAAGTGTTTGCATTGCAACTTTTTCAAGGGTTTCCCATAGTCTTACATTTTGTTAGGCGATTTAGCGAAATATTTATACTACACTAGTTTTCTAGTATTTCTTATATTTTATCAAAAGACAAATTTATGATTTTGCATTTCTCGGTGCACTCTGAAGAAATTCCTCAACTGAATAAAAAATTTATGTTCGACGCAAACAACAAAAACGAATCGAAGGCAAGTTTTTAATACACGATTTATTTTTATGATTCAACTTTGACGTTTTTACAACATTCATTCATCGGAGTTTTCGGTCGGGTAAAAGCACGGGAGGAATGTAAGGAGGAAATGAGAGTGACAATAAATTCTGTCAGTGCAGCGACTGTACGATTTGGAGAAAAGAAGAAGCGGACAAAACGGAGATAATGTACTTTTTTGTACTTGCCATCAATTTTAATTCTATCTTCAGCTGGAAACGTCCTTCCTTTTTGCATTATCATAAGCATCTTATCAGAGAAAGAAGTCTTTCTTGAAGTTTTTAAGACTTTTCCTTCCTCTTCATTTTCTTTCACAAAGTTATAGCATTTTATTACAAATGTTTAAGCTCTACTTAAGATGGTAATCTAAAACTGCGCATCATTTGTCCTTTTCTTTGACTTTTGATGACAGGCATGTAATGAAATAGAAGAATAGGGCAACGAAACTTGGCCATATTCTGAATACGAATGAGTAAAAAAGGCAAGGATGAGTTAGTATAGGCATATATTATTCACATGACTTTTGATGACAGGCATGTAATGAAATAGAAGAATAGGGCAACGAAACTTGGCCATATTCTGAATACGAATGAGTAAAAAAGGCAAGGATGAGTTAGTATACGCATACATATATTATTCACAACTGCGCTCGACCCTATTCCAATTTCATAGATACTTGGGTACATAAGTAGTTATTACATATGTACAAGCTTTAATATACATTGATTCATTGATTCTGGAATTAAAGTGCTATCATTAATAAAGTAAAACCAAATCAAGTTTTTTAATTTGATAGGCAGTCCCCCTCTGCTTTATAGATACTTTTTATTGATAAACGACGACGGTCAAAAGTTCTAAAATATAGTGATAGGATCTACGTTGTCTATCTTGAGTAATTTGTGTTCATTTGTCCCCCCTTCACTTTAAAAATTGCTTGAGCTTCAAAATTATTTCCGCTTGTTAAATTGAAAATATTTGATTATGGAACTTGAAGCCATTCAGAGAATACCAACTGTTTATTATTCACATCGTAGCATCACGTATGCATATTTTATTATCGTGTTATGCAACTGATCAAGTTTCAATTAAATTAAACTTTTCTTGTCAACCTAGTCTTGTCAAAAGAAGCTAAATTCAGGGGTTATCTAAAGGTACAAAGATATACACATATACTGGATGGATCTAAGCATTAGCGTCAATTTGCAGTTAAATTCTTCATAGGTGCATTATAGCTTACATAAAAATTGGTGTACTACCAAAACTATTGCAGTGACAGAAATGTTGCCCAAAGATTCACGATAATTCTGCTGTAAGATTTTATAAAATATCGCGACATGAGAAAAGCTGGTTTTATATAAACCATCAAATTTAAATATTAATACATACATAGCATTTTTGTTTCACCTTGAAATGTCGCAAAAAGCAATTTTGTGGATTCGTAAAAAATAGAAAAGGCGTACTTAGAATGCAAATTGGTAAACTGGTAAACTTGAA
Source organism: Seira sanloemensis (assembly GCA_027743915.1). NCBI lineage: Eukaryota > Metazoa > Arthropoda > Collembola > Entomobryomorpha > Entomobryidae > Seira > Seira sanloemensis. Next base: position 7,772 of record JAHZMY010000468.1, read on the forward strand.
GCATTAGATTATTTTGCTGCAACATCTTGTCGGAGCACCTCAAAATATTCGAAGTTTGAATGGTTAGACGTGGCAGTAATTGCACTGCTATTAGTAAGTTCTGTTTAATATTCGGCTTCTAAGTATGAATATTTTTGCTAGTCAAATGTTCATTGTAGAGTGCCGCACAAGGCTGAAGTTATTTTTGGAGGGTTTCTAGTTTCTGGAAAGCTTAATGACGTTCTTGTACAGAAATTTTTCTCTCATCAAGTCGCATATTGATCATACTCCCGTGATAATATTATCAATTTCAAAGGGAGGCGAAACTTTTTTTATTCACTTAACCAACTTTTTTCTTTCCGTGCGGTGAGGATTGGATGAGTGACGAGAATAAACGCACAGGGAAGATGGCCGAATAATGTAAGCATTCATCTGGTGAACAAGGATAGTTTATGAAGCTATACTTTATTGATCACCAAAAAATAGGAGACGTGTAATGCTGCAAAACTTTTCCAATTCCTGAGAATAATGTAAGCATTCATCTGGTGAACAAGGATAGTTTATGAAGCTATACTTTATTGATCACCAAAAAATAGGAGACGTGTAATGCTGCAAACTTTTCCAATTCCTGTCCTGAATACAAAGGACACTTTTCGAGAATGAAGCTGGTTTTACTACTTTCATGCTGCAAGTTTATGAAGGAGGCAATCGAAGTTTTTTTTAAATGGATGAAGAATGGTTATAAAAAGGAATTTTTTCCTTCTCTTTCTGTCCCCCTCAGGCTATAAACTCTATTCCTCTTTTTTCAAATATAAAATCAAATTTAAAAACTTTTTGTCATGAAAAATGGAGTTGGTTAACTTACAAGAATGAAGGGAAGCGGCGCAGTCCAAGCTGCGAAGCAGTATGGTAGAATGTTTGGTCGAGTTGGTCTTCGGGGAAGCTCCCCGAATCTGTGGTCCTCAGCATCCTCATCAAGGAGGCCGGGCGCTTCAACATGTCGTCGTAGTTCGCGATACGTTTGTACCGTGTGAGCAAACAGCCAACATCCAATCACCAAATGGAGGTAGTGTAAAATCATGGCCACTGTGGCGCAAATATCCGTAGGTTCCGTTGCCTGCAAAAGATAGAAAACGTCAAGTCTTGTTCACAACAATAAGTTATTAATTATTTACTTTCTTATGCTTGCACTGTTCTATACTTATTATTTTAATTGGTACTTATGATTTCTAGAGCGCCAATCGAATTAGAGTGGTTGAAGTTTCTTTCCTATGCAATATTTCTTCCTATAGATTCATAATGCCTATAGAACTTAATTACAAGAATATGAGTGCGAGTCTCATTATTGTCAAGGCTAATTTGATTTAGGTATATTACTTGGGTTTTACAAGCTATAGATATTGACGCTGCTTTGGAAGGAAAACATCAAATGACTTTTTTATTTTTGGTTGATTCACAAAGGCACGCAAGCTTTACTAAAAGCAATTTGTCTTTCCTCATTGCAAACATTTAACTTTTTTGATTTGGAATATGAAAAAGGTAATAAAACCCGATCCTTCACAAAGGTATATCATCATTCTTGCCAAACTTTCTTCCAGTGTCTTCGTTCCAGCTAAGATAATTGGATCGCAAACAAAGAGCAAACCGTAATAAATGAAATCAAAGTGGACAAAAATGGTAAAGTTCGGCTGGGGGACCAACATATATCCCCACTAGCTATTGATATTGCGCCAACGACCCACACTACTCATATCCCATCGAATTCAAAGCAAAAGGCTGCTGACAGAAAAGACGCAATATTAAAGGGAAAATATTTTCCCATGATTTTCAACTCCCAAGAAAGTGGCGCACTAGGCAGAGGCACAGCACTAAGGTATATATAGTGCAAAGCACTGGAATGAAAAAGGACATAAATATTTTTGCTAAAAAAACTTGTATCTTGACTTCTCAGTTTAAAAGCCACCGTGGAGGATTACAATTTGAAGTAGGTAAACGACGAAGTAAATATATTCTATATAGAAAGTACATACATGCATTACCATCAGTCAAATAACAACGTTGCTGCCACTGGTAAAAACTAACTCCCGTCAGAATTTCGACCTCATGTTTCATTCATGATCACACTCTCTCGAAACCATTTCCGAGACTTTCACTACACTTTTCTTTCTCTCCCTCTAGTTTGTTTGGCATATGGTCACCACTTCTGGTAGTGTGTGATCTGTAGGTACTTTCCTGTGCTCATGTGTGCTACCCACTCGTTTTACTACTTTTTCTCCCTTTCCCACCTACTTTGTTCATGATGAAAGAAGACTCACTCAGTTAAAAATATTTTTGAGTAAAGTTTTATACAAATTATGCATATAAATACATGCATAAAACATTTGTAATTTATGCAAGTACCTAAATACAATGAAATGTGTACACTTCCCTAAAACATCATATTAGTGTTTGTTAGCGAGTCTCCATTTCGCAGATTTTTAAAATGACCTAAAATTTTATGAAGCACGGCAAAATACCGTAAGAAATGATAATTCTGAGTGCCATTTCTTGGATAATATATTCTTTTATTCATGATTCTTCATTGTTTCCGACAGTGACTTTTGTTGCATGTTCATTTACACGTCAAAATGTCTTACATCTTATGAACAACTTTGTTCTATTTACTCACATAACAATCATCGCAATGAAAAGTCTTCGAGATAGTTCTTCTATTTAGCTGTTACTTAATTACTCAATTTTGGCGGCAACAATACATATTATGTCGTTGTAATTCCAACAAATTTGCTTCAATTCTGTTATTGTCATTCTCTCTGAGTGTGTACATATTGTAGCGGCTTTATCTGTATACTTATGTACATGGTATTTACCTATCTAATATTTTTGGCAATCATAAAATCAAGAGAAAGCCATCCATCACAGTCCATTGAGAATTGGATTAGAAATGATTAAATGATACGCTACATTATTATTACCTAATAATTATTCTGAAGGGTTTTGGTCAACATGTTTTCTGTCTGCTTTATAGCTATATTTGTACCTCAGTTGAAAGGAAATTTTAGCAGATCATTAAACAGAATTGAACAATTGCTCTTAATTGAAAAAACAAAAATCTTTCAAAAGAGAACTTATGATAAAAGATTCTCGCGATTTTTGCTTTTGGCTGAAAATTAATTTACCCATACTTAGTTAGCCATTACTACAGGCAAGCAATCAGATTAACCATTGCTATAATTTTATAATAGGTATGGTATGATAATGTATGTATGTATGTATATACAAAAACTGTCAGTGGGTTTTTGTAAAAAAACATGCATCTCACATTTTAGTTAATGTCAAAAGAACGTGGTGCTTCAAAGACGTATTTATTTACATAAGGTGCATACACCGATTGCTCACTTGATATCACAATAAAAATAAAAGTTGAAGCAGTCTTTTTAATAATATGTACCAGGAAAAGTCCCGCATGAATACCTGGCTTACACTCGAG
>JAHZMY010000469.1:0-29253 GCA_027743915.1 Seira sanloemensis
AGATCTGATTGCTTCCAAAGAAGTGGCGAGAGGAGGAACGGAGGAAGTGATGAGAAAAGTTGTTGACAATAAGGACCTTTTTATACCAGCTCTGTCCGGCAGGCAAAATGATAATGTTTGATGATGAAGGGAAGTACGAACTTGTAAGTTGAAGAAATCCTCCGGAAAAAAACCTTTTACATATGTAACATCTTCATTTTTTATCGGTTATCTAAGAAAGTTAAAGCCCCTGAAAGTACGTTTGTTAACCCTAATAATTTATCTACATATGCTGACATTTTATATAAAAATGAGTTTACTTACGTCTGAAAAAATGCATGCCACTATCAAAAGAATCCGGAAAAATTCTTGGATCTTGAAATCAGACACGTCTTTAAAGCCATTTGCTCAGAAGTTCCACAGGTTGTTTGCTCCTGCATCAAGAAATATCACTAGTGTTAACGTGAGAACGTTTTATAAAGCGTGAAAAAACATTTATTCCCGAGTATGCATAACGAGGAGACAAGTTGTTTCCTCCAGGTAACTCTCAAGTTTCCAATTAAGGTGGTACGCAAGTACGTACTTGGCGCATCAAGTGGTACTCCACAAACTCCAAAACTTTGGCGTACTTGCAAATATGTACCAAATATCAAACTCATAGTCAGTAATAAGCACAATATTGCCTCTGCTCATCTCATTTTGACGTAAATCTTACGAGAAAATGTTCCTCAACTCAGAGTGTGCGATTGGAGACTTGTATATAAATATCATTTCGCTGGAGCAGGTAACCGAATCTTTCAATTTCAATTCATTTGTCTTATCTGCGATGACAAAGACTACCCACTTCCCTTTTCCGCATTATACATAGTTTGCTATCAGAAGCAGCAAGCCATGATATCATCGTGATGAAACATTGAATGACAGAAATTATCACCAAGACTTGTGCCTGCTGCATGTATAGGGGGAGAAAAAGTGACTTTTTTCGCGGAAGGCCTTTTCCACTTGTATTAAAGTCAACGAGGTGGAAAGAGTGGATTTTGTACGATTTCCGTACGTCCTTCCTTCTCGCTGGTTTGCTTCAATTACGAAAAAGAAGCAAAGAAAAAGCAGCGGAAACGAGTGGGCTGATATTGCTTCTTCTTGTTAAGTCGGAATTATAAAGATGTGGATGATTTCTCTCCCTCAAACAAGTATGTATCTTCAACTCTAAATGTCATCTGCGAGCTGGCTGTCGCTGTCATTTTTTCTTACAAGCTCGCATCTCCTCCAAACTCAATTCATAAACTTGACAATCTACGGTGTATTGTCGATATTGTCACTTTATATGAATGAGAAAATTAAGATCAAGAGTGTTGCTGTAAGGTTTCAGTTGAACTTCTCAAGTAGGCCAAATGTAAGTTTGTCTTACAAAAGAGTGGCATTTATATATACTGCACTGCAGGACCGTTAAATAAATTACACATATCATTTTAAGTACTCGGATATGACGTAAGCTTTTGCCTGTGATCTCCGGATATTAATTCGAGGCTACCTGCTACAGCGAATACAGAACCTTCACCAGCTTCTTTGACCATATAACATATGCACAAGAATAATAAAAAAAGACAAACTTGTCACAAAGTTTTAAAGGAGGCATTACGAATATCGTTTTGTAGATTTAATGATGTCATATCCCTTACATACATGTTTTGCTTTTGCGAAGTCTCCTAACATATACCTTACATACAAGGATACAAGCGACAATTCATATGAATTACCGAAAAAGATTAATTCTTCCATTTACACCCATACAAAACAATTAAGCATTTCTTAGTCCAAGAAAAACGCATTACGACTTAAAGAGAGAATTTGCAAAAGAAGTTAGTAGCAAATTGGTAAACAAAGAAATTATTACATCACACGATTTGGCTATCTTATTAGATTCGCTCATAATTAAACAGTTTATGTCAGATTATACTCTAAAAACGTAACAAGACAGATAATAATTTGTCCAATATTTCTATAATAAAATAAAACACGCTGTTGTAGAAATTCTGTTGAAATAAGTGCAATAATTCTGACCGACCTACCTTGTCACTTAAAATGATGTAATCATAATACGAAAGGGTTAGTTACACTTAGAAATGTTTGGAAGTTTATTGATGACAAATTTATCTTGCTTAAGGTAACACAAAACTTATACATGTTTAAAAATTATGCTTCCATTTGAATATTAACATCGTACCATCTTCAACTTCTCTCTTTCTCATTTCATATAATGTGTGATATCCCACAGAAATGATATCTTTCAAAAATTATTTTATGCTTGTGAGTACATACTTATACATGTATATAAAGTGTGATTACTGGATCAATTATATTTCACTTTAGCAGATTCGAACATCATCGGATTGGAAAAAGAGTTGAAAAATTCAAAGAAAAAAACTTATTGCGGACGTGTTTAGAAACCGTGGACTTTCAGCTGCTGGGGTTTGGCGAGACCTGTTTTCGTGAGCCACTGGCAAATGTTCTCACGTTGATCACCTTGCAATTGCAACACCTCTCCGTATTCAGGGTGCTCCACTACAGTTCCGTTACAGGCAAACTCCTACAACAGAAAAATTATTGCATCGTCTGCCAGGGCCTTATTTGAGTAAATATATTTAGTCTTTAATAATGCGACTTTATTTTTCACACACAACTTTTGCAACAAAAAGGTCATTTTATAACGGCAATAATCAAGCACAAGACTGAATGAGTAGAAATGTATAAAATATTTACTACACGTCGCCTTAAAAACAGTTAGCTTCTTACCGAATGTCTTGAGGTTTTCGATATTCGACATGGCTTGGTGACCCACCCAGTTACAAAAGGTTGTTTTTCTTCGCGAACTCACAAACTCTTTTTATCTTTTCAGTTACTCAAGAATTTCAGTGTCAACAAAGGGGAAAAAGTAAAGAAAAAAGTAGTTGTTGAAAGTTATCGAGAAACTTTCTTTACGCCTGTGCTTTTTATAAATATGTTTGTGACTTTTGTGACTCTCACAGGGCTAATTTAAATGGCCAAACCTTTTTATTTAACTTTTGGTTTAAATATCTTCAAGTCCTACGTAAATATGGTAGTTTTATCAAAGAAAGAGGAAGGAAATTTACCAGAACAAGCGAAATTGAGACTTGAGAATACCACGTCTATATACTTTTTTTCAGCATTTGATTGTATTTTGAGAATGTGAAACGTGAACTCAATATTCCATCATTTGTAAATTTAGTGCAGGACAGACTACCGAAAGCACTTTGCAAGTCGTATGACTATGGCTATGACTCCTCGCTTTTGGATTTTGGATGTGCAGAGAGCAGAATGTAGAAATTTATATTCTCCCCCACTCTTCCCTTGACTCTTACTACACCACGGCGAGGAATATCGTGTTTGCAATGCTTACATTCAGCACACACTTATACTGTGATGCAGAACGTGCTGTGTATTTCAGCTACAAACTTCGCCAGTTTCTTTCAGTTTACGCAAGGCTGCGTAGTACGGATATTCCTCGTGTTTGCTGGGCAAGGCAATGATAGCTAAATGAAACTTACTGTCTTTAATTTAATTTTCACATGATTACCGATGACCGATGTCATACTTTTCATTCATCATCAAGTAAATGTTAATCTGACTTGAGACTCTCAAGTTGAGAGTGAAGTCTTCAGTGAAGACTACCCTACATATCATCATCCTCGAAGGTTATATACATATTATGAACAAAAGGAATTCATCAAAATATATATCAATTTGCATTCACGCACACCTTAAAAATATGTCGACGCAAAGATGTGTGTGTAGCAGTATAGTATATACTCATTAGATTGCAATTATAATTAACGTTGTAGTTGAAAGGCATGTTAAGTTATAATTTACTAGCTGTCATTTGATAGTGCGTCTTAATATTTCGCCTCATTATCTATCAAGCTTCTTTCACAGAACAAAATTGCTACTTTGTTCTTCTTGTCTCGTAATGCCCCAGATATTGAACATGACACGGTAGATGGCAAGGCAGAGTAATCTTTCTTTGTTCAGTTAAGAATAAGAATCCCAGACAGTTTAGATAGAGCCAAAGGCAAAAGGACAAGGATTGAGTCATTTATTTAAATTCATTAAAATATTTGTACATTTAAAATAGAATCAAGACGTTTCAAAATCGCACGGTCTTTGGTATTGTGAGCTATGAATTGGACAAGATTCTTGCCGGATAAGACTAGTCATATTTCTTTTTGAACGGAGTCAGCCAACCAACTGTGATGGCAATGGAAGCCACAACTCCAGCCATAATAGTTGCCATCAATGCGGCTGGCCTTGCCTTGAACTCGAACAAGTGCAGGTGCTTCATGAATCCAGCGATAATCCGCATGTTCGTTTTATTATAAGGTGGGTAGCGGGCTGCGTATATCTTCTCGCCAAGTTTTGACTGAGTGCGTTTCACAACGCTTTTCTTGTGGACAAATGTGTCATACGTGTACTTTCCGTGATAGCGACCAATTCCTAAACAAAATTGAAGGACATTTTTAAACACACACGATCAATTACAAAAGGGTTATAGTAGCAATAGTAGTAGATTCCAAATATTTTTGCCACAAACCTGAATCGCCAACTCCTCCAAATGGCAGTCCTTCCCACCCATTCTGAACAACCACGTCATTACAGCATATCGCCCCGCTGGAAGTCTTGTTGATAAAGAAGTCTAACGTCTTTTGGTTATGGGAGAATACGTACATGGCCAAAGGTTTTGGTCTACATACATACATAGTTCAAAATCATTTTTATAGTTAAATGAATTGGAATTGTGAGATATGCCAAAATGTTGGCATTCGTGTGTACCTTGCTTTTATAAATCTTATTGCTTCTTCCTTGGAGTTGCAAGTCACTATGGGTAAGATGGGTCCAAATAATTCTTCAGTCATCAACGAATCCGTTTCGCTGACGTCACCTGCAATAATTTAATTTACAATACAAAGTTTCTCCAAATAACTCAAATTTAAAATATAATCTATAGCTTAGCATTCCTTACCAACTATGGTCGGAGCAATGAAGAGATCCTCTTCACTTGTCTCCCCGCCAAGAAGAACCTTTCCCGACGTTTCCTTCAACAACTTTTGTAGACGGAGAAAGTTAGGTTTGTTAATTATCCGGGTGAGATCAGGACTAGATTTTGGGTTTTCAGTGTACCACTGCGTCAAAGTTTTCTTCACATTTTCCACAAATTTGCCTTCTGCCCTTTTCGAGCACAGAATATAATCCGGTGCTATGCTATAAAGTAAATCAATTCATTAATTTTACTAATCCGGAGATCTTTTAACTTAAATAGTGACAACCCTCACCAGGTCTGCCCAAGGTTGATGCATTTGCCTTAAAAATTGAAATAAAGTAACTTTTAGAACAATGGATTTGCAAATTTGTTCGGTCAGCAGGGTTTTAAACGCTCGTCTCACATTACCCCAAATGATTCTTCTGGCCGTTATTTCCATATCACAGTCATCATCAATGTAGACAGGGCTAAAGTACAGAAATGAAAGTCAAGAAACGGTTACAATTTCAAATATTTAATTGAATTAAATGGTTTCTAACCTTTTCCCTCCCAACTCTAACGTCACGGGAGTAAGATGTTTAGCCGCTGCTTGCATCACACATTTTCCGATTCGTGTAGAGGACGTGGCAAAAATGTAGTCGAATTTATTGTCCAACAGCTCGATGGTCTCTTGAGCAGCTCCAAGGACTACTTTGTACGCTGCCTAAGCAAATTAAGACGCATAAATACTGGCACAAACATGAGTTACTATGTACAATCTCTCATTCATTGTGCTTTCTCACTTTGTCCAAATATTTGGGAACAAGTTCTGCAATCAAGTTTGCAGCATTTACGGAATGCTCTGATGGCTTTATTACAGCGCAGTTTCCTAATCAAGTAACGAGAAATCTTAAAGTACCTGCTGGTTTTTTTGCGTTTTAATTATAACTTAAAAGGTTAAAGATACCTGCAGCGATGGCTCCAATGAGAGGTTGGAGTAAGAGAAGAAATGGGTAGTTCCATGCCCCAATAACAAGAACAACGCCGTATGGATCATGTTTTATGAACGCGTTATCCAAAGGCAGCAAAAGGTTGAAAGGCATGCTTTCATTTTGCATCCACGACTTTAGATCCCGAATCGTTCCAAGAGTATCGCTTTTTAACAGTTCACAATTCGTAACTGGCACCTAAGAAATACCAACCAAATACATTATGGACATACATATTCAATGCAGGACATACATATTCAAATACAATTGTAATGCATCATTTAAAAATATTTACGTTACCTTCCATTTTTGCCTTCCTCATGTCTTTGTTCACAGCATCTAACATCCGATCAAAGTTTTCATCGACTAAACGGTACAACGCTTTCAACTGCTGGATTCGAAATTCTAATGGGAGAGTGTAACCCTTGTCAAAACATTCTCGGAGATCTTGAAGAATCTATAAAAAGAGTTCCAAAAGAGTTTGAGTACATGCAGTTCAATTTTTAACTTTTAAAATATTTTACCTGTGCGTAGGCGTTGGGAGCAGCCCCATCCCCTTTTCCGGAAGTAGCCATTTTTTGTATGTTTAATATAACTAGACGAACGATTTGCTTTAATTAAGTTGATGATGAGTCACCGGGTTCAAGGCACCTTTAAACATCAAGAACGTGCGCCGATGTAATTCAAAATTGTACTACATGAGAAACAACGTAAGGCATTCATAAAAAGGACAAAACACCATTTAAATTGGAGCTCGTTAGTCAAAAAAAGTTTGTGTGTCGCAACATTGAGGGGACGTGTGGTGCTCCAGAAAGAGATTACATTCGTATATCGATCCTGATTGTGAGGAACATGCACGAGCTTCATAAAAGGAATATGTATTAAAATCAATGTGCTTTATGCGACAGTTCTGGGGAAGTCATGAAAGAGCTAAAAACGAAAACAAATGAAAGGTCAACCTGGTGAACAAAACTGATATGGATTTTTTTGGTGAGATATTACATTTAATGCATGCTACATACCAGGGTTCCAGAGTCATGCATGAATTGATAGTGGACAGATTTCATTAATGTATAATTTTAGTTGCATACTATTTATCATCAATGTATAAAATTCAGGCTTTATGCGACAGTTCTGGGGAAGTCATGAAAGAGCCAAAAACGAAAACAAATGAAAGGTCAAGCTGGTGAACAAAACTGATATGGATTTTTTTGGTGAGATATTACATACATAGATGCTACATACCAGGGTTCCAGAGTCATGCATGGAATTGATAGTGGACAGATTTCATTAATGTATAATTTTAGTTGCATACTATTTATCATCAATGTAATATCGCTTACATGATTAAGTTCCACTTGACTTTTAAACGGGTGGATAGAATACTTGTTTTATGGTTACAAAAATGTAATACATACATAAAATTCGATGATCAATGATGTAGCCAGTATGAGGGAATTGTCAAATGCAAATTCACATTTCTAATTCTTCATTAATTGATATAAGGTACATATATCATATCTGGCTGCGAAAATTAGTATTATGCTTATTGCAGCAATTCGGAGAAGCTTTAAGTGACCTATCTACCATACTTTTGTGATTTGAGGATGGCTCATTTGTACACATCAAGTGTAATAAAAGTAAGACACTTCGACCTTCGACTGTTTCAAGAAAGTACTAATTTGAAATAAAGAAATTCGGAATGACGGGTGTGCATGCTAACATCAGATTCAAAGCATTTTTGAAAAGATAACACAAGTATAAAAGTATCCGAATGCAATTTCTGTGAATGATTTTAAATTAAAGGTATATGCCCCAACTGGGGCAAAGTAAGATTTTGAATATAACTCACTTGTAATTTATTTGGAACCCAGTATTTGTTCAAAGATTCCTTTATTGCACACTAACAGAAAAATTGGATGTATCCGACGAATGCTTAATCTGGAAAAAAATATTAATTTTATTACTGAAAATAAAAACACTTGTAATTTACACATGTGATTTATGAAAATATACTCATGGCCTATTGCTCATGGAAATCTATGCTAGTAATAATGAACATCGAAGAAGTTTGCGTTCCTTCTTACCTAGAAATCCAGATCCCGGAAAAGTAAAAGTCCGACAGATAATGACATTTTGGATATATTCAATAAAATTAACAGCTATGTATCAATTTTCTTCACCATTTATGAATGCATATTGAACATATGAATTTAACGAATTGAATGAGACGTATGTAAATATATACAGTGTAATTTGAAAATCGGCAATTACTTCTCCTATGAAAACGTAACTTTGACTATCTTCTTCGTTCTATCTCTAAAAATTTTCCCTGCTGACAGAAGAGAAAGTTTTCTTTCTTCCGGGGAAAACCCGCTTTCTCAGTGAGAGGCAGTTTGCGACAAGCCGAGTAGTAAAAGAAGATGTTTCATGACGTTGCCGTGTCAGTCAAATAGAAAAAAAAATCTTTCCAAAATGCAAGTTCCAGTCCAGTAGGGCATTTTCCCAAGAGTCTATCTGGAACAAGTTGTCCAGGCCATTTCCTAATGTCTCAGGTTTCCCTACACATACACCAAATTTCATCAGAAGACAGGCGGGCATGCTGTTCACATGTTTACAACAATATTTATAACAAACACTTATAAGAAAATCTGATACAAAACTGTTCTCTTGTTTCGTATTCATAGACAATAAAGTAATTCAGTTTAGCCACTTAATAATATTGAAGACATCAGTGGAAAAAGTTTTAATGTAATAGAAAAGCCGTTGCATTGCATAGTTTAGTGAAAGTTGGATTGTAAAAAGTAAAATCATGGAGCCTTTTAGTCCACGCAGAATTACATGCCTTTGTGCTTATAATCGTTATTTCAACAAACCCTATTTAAATTTAAAAACAACGCATCGTTATATTTCTACATTTCATATTCCATTGGTACTTCTTATTTCTACAAACGAGATGACTTAGTTAATAATATTATTGTGCATTGTCTTTTTTGTTCAAGGCATAGGTATTTATGTATATAAACATCCATGTAACCGGAGGACATTTTTGCTTAATTTTGACAGCTCTACAGAACAGGATACGGAACTGGGCCGTTGGCGAGAGTGAAAGCGGATCTTGATGAGGAAACTGAAAAACAAATTGAAGACAAAACGTTAGCACCAAAATCCCATCAAGGCATTTACCATCTGCCTAAAGTAACATTGCCGGACAAATACAGAAATGGAATTCAAAAGATTTTATTGCGTAATCTAAAGTTCATTTTTATTTCCTCTCCATCAATAATCGAGCTAAAAACCGTGTCATATATATATCTGAATCTGTGTCTTTTAGATGAAAAAGTCAAACAACTTGCTGAAGAAGCAGAAGATCTAAAAAATTACCTAAATGCTAGAAAGCTCCCGATCGAGGATGAGAACCTGAAGGATAAAATTGACAAAATTGAAAAAGATGTTAGAAGAAAAGGTGCTTCATTCTTACTCTAATATATTTCGAAAATGTTATTCAAATTACTTATATAGAACTCATTGGAAAATTGTAGACGAAGTTCTACTTCCATTCCTTAGTTCAGAAGAAACTATGAAATTGGAACAGAAAACACTGTCGAAAGTGATGAACAGGTTGTATTACACAACCTATCATTGGCAGCCTCTTAATTACACAAGACGAATAGCGCTTCAGTACTTAATCGGAAGAAGTGCGGGCGAGTATGCTGTTTTACGTAGGATATTTAACGAAATTTCCAAAAGGGATCCCGACTTCAAACCCACAACGTTGTGTGACTTTGGCTCGGGTGTTGGAACTGTGACATGGTAAGGTTACTTGCTCCTAAACGTTGTACATTAATAATTTGTTGTAGATACGTTAAGCTTAATATTTTAAAAAAATCCTTATTTTTACAGGGCGGCAAGGTCATACTGGGCATCCAGTCTGAAGGAGCACCTATGTGCGGACATGTCCTCCGACATGAACGAGCTGGCTGAGCTTATTCTGCGTGGGGGTTCCAAACACAACGATCATCCCATTCCAGCACTATTCTTCCGTCAACATTTACCAGAGTCGTCAAAGGTAAAACATCATTGGCACATATGATAAATACCATTTTGATTATTGGCTGACATTGATAAGAAGTCCATTTTTAACGCAGTATCGGTATGACCTGGTAGTGAGCGCGTTTTCGCTGTTTGAGTTATCGTCACTAAAAAGTCGACTTGAAGTTGTTGATAAACTGTGGAAGAAAACTGATGGATATCTGGTGATTGTTGAAAGTGGAACTAGAGCCGGATTTCAGGTTTGAACTTTATTCTAAAATGTTTTAAAAAATTGTCTCAAGTTAGGCTTTTAAACTTTGGCACCATGTTACAGGCAATTATAGAAGCACGGGACTTTATTCTTCAACTGGATAAGCAGAATAGGCACCCAATTGACCGCCATGTATTTAGCCCAGTAAGTAAACAACTCTTGTTAAACTTTCAACTGAACTGAAAGTCTGTAAATCCATGTAAATCTAACTACACCAATTAAAAAAAACTTTTTGTAGTGTCCAATTAGCAAATCATGTCCACGGTATTCTTTTGACACGATACCATGCGGTTTCGAAATAAAGTATCGACCATTGTACCCGTTTCATACTGATGACTGTCAATTACAGGCAATTATAGAAGCACGGGACTTTATTCTTCAACTGGATAAGCAGAATAGGCACCCAATTGACCGCCATGTATTTAGCCCAGTAAGTAAACAACACTTGTTAAACTTTCAACTTTACAAAGAAAGTCTGTAAATCCATGTAAATCTAACTACACTAATTTAAATGAAACAAAATTTTTTGTAGTGTCCAATTAGCAAATCATGTCCACGGTATTCTTTTGACACGATACCATGCGGTTTCGAAATAAAGTATCGACCATTGTACCCGTTTCATACTGATGACTGTCATCGAGAAAAATTTTGCTACGTCGTTATAAAAAGAGGTACATATAATCACAGTTTAAGAATTTGGTTATGACACAAATTATATTTTATACTTGTTATTATGTAGGATATCCAAATCCCAACGAAGAAAAGTGGCCGCGACTTGTGCAAGATCCATTGATAAGGCCGAGACATGTAATTTGTCGCGTGTGTACCAAAAACTCTCAAATTCAGGAGGTTGTGCTGACTCGGGGTAAACATTCTATGTAAGTCCTTCTCCCGTTATTAAGTAGGTAAATGCCTTGCCTGCAAATTTTACCGGGATCCAAATCGATTTTTTAAACAGAGACTTTCGAGTGCTTGCCAAAAGAAGTCATGCAGGGGATCTTTTACCCATTCATCTGTCGCAACAAGAACCGAAAATGAAGACTGAACCTGACGATGATGAAAGACAAAATGAATAATTTATGTCAAGTAGGATATTTTTTAAAAACATTTTTCACTTTAAACACTTGTCAGAGAATTTAAGTAGTTGTGATTTTAATTTCAGATAATATATATGTATATAAATTGAATGACTATCGATTACAGTTTAAATAATAACAAACTTTATCATTGTCGGTTGATTTGTTTGAATCATTTTTTTGTAATTTTGAAAATAAAGAAGCAAAAACTAACTAAAAGCAATTGCTTCTTCAAAAATATTCACCTGTATACCTATATAATTTGCACACTCAATAATTATATACAGCAATTAAAAAAGGAGATACTCACTGCATTTCACATTTTATCAAAGAAATACGTTTAATAACTTTTAAAACAATAACTTCCAAGCTAGTATCAAGACAAAAATCAAAGTTAACAAAAGAAACGGTGCACCGTTATTGTGTTTCACTTTTAGGTAATTCTACTTCATCACAGCGACGCAGTATCCAATGTGGTATATGTACTATTACATCGTTTAACTTTCGATAACGTTTTGTATATCCATAAATTCACTCTTTGTAGGTCGACTATGCCCTAACTTGTACTCTCGCTTTTTGACAAAGACAGTCTGTTGCCAGAAAAACATGCTCAAATATCATATTGCATATCTACATCAGACGAAGAAAATTATACTAATTTACCCATAAAAATAACACCAGTCTAGTCACTAATCATTCAATCACATTGTGGAAAAGTGAAAAGGAAGCCAATAGAATAGTTGGACCACAGCGTGGATAGTTGCGGCGTCAGAAAGCGTAATTGCCATATAAATAACTCAGTCTAATGTTGTTAATGACGCCGCCGTTTGGCACCATTCGATGTGCTAGGAGCTGATTCCATTTCTCTGTGAATTAATATTAAAAATTGATAAACGATGATAAGTATGACAGAAATCAAACAAGATTAGGTAGATATATACATATTTGAAAATGGGCTATTATTTTACTCTACCTCTTTAGTCGATCTATCTCAAGAGCCTTTCTGTTGTTGTCCTCCTCCAAGCTCTGAATCAAGGCTTGTTTCACATCGTCGCCATCCCTGATGTTATCAAAGCGAGTTTGCAAGTCTGCATAATCATTCCTGAAAATCAATCGAAAGCAAATGAATTAAAAAACAAGAAGGCAATAACCATTTCATATGAAGCAATCATTATGTATCGATTAACTTACATAAGCGTAGTGTGAATCACTCTTAAATCTTGACAATCGGCACGATCACAAGCGCCGTTAGGACAAGCATTGGGTGGATGAGGTGGGTTGTTATCACCAGTTGTTCCAGTGGTTGCAGGTTGTGCTGCAGCCGAGGTCGTTCCCTGAGTTTCCGCGCTGGATGGTCGAGAAGCCGAACTTGTTCCAGCCTTTGGAGTAACGTCATTTGAAATGTTTGGATATAGACGAATGAGTTTCGTCTTTGGAACGTTTTTCCTGCAACTGGGACACGTCCTTCGCCTTAAAATATAATAATAATAATAAGATGAAACCTTTAAATACAATTTTATGATTTTTTTGGTGCAACTCTTTTACCCTTGCTCTTGAAACCATTTCTCCAGACAAATCTGATGGTACATGTGACCACAAGCAGTCGCTACGACCGAAGTGGGGTTCGTTGCATCAGCATTAAAATTACCCCGCCAATTGGCCCCCCGCCCACTACCACCCGGATTGTTTTGTACATCAACAGCAGCAGCAGGGTCAACAATAGATGCAGGAAGATCCA
This sequence comes from Seira sanloemensis, assembly GCA_027743915.1. Classification (NCBI taxonomy): domain Eukaryota; kingdom Metazoa; phylum Arthropoda; class Collembola; order Entomobryomorpha; family Entomobryidae; genus Seira; species Seira sanloemensis. The sequence goes on from JAHZMY010000469.1 coordinate 13,118, forward strand.
AATTTTCCAGACAGACGCTGCACTCAAATGAGATTGTACTAGTGGCTGTACTAGCCGTCGCGGGCCTTGACGTAGATGGGCCGGCCATGGTAAGCGGCTGATGTTCTTCAAAACTGTAGTTTTCAAATCCTATTGGAGGGGATAGTTGAAAATCATTGTGATTAAGTTGCCGCTGTGGATCACGACGAGCAAAGGTCCGCAATAAATTATCAATTCTGGGTTGCGACCCTGCGTAGGTTGAAGCATTAGAGCGGGTGTCGTGTAGGGATCTGCCACTGTCACTGGAATTACTAGAGGCTCCAAATAGCTCGCCGAGCCTAAATATTCCAAGAGCAGAATTATCATCAGAATCTAATAATGCCGGAGAGCCTCTCGATGAGCGCGTAGTTGACGATGAAGAACGGCGGTTTCGAAAATTGGCACCAATGAAATCGTCATTTTGTTCGGCGGCGTCGGTGCTAACATTAGAGGCGTCACTGCGGCCATAATCCGAGTCCGATTCAGAATTGATGACTTCTTCTTCAATATGTTGGCTTGAGCCCGAGCTTTGAGATGAGCGCCTTGATGACGCTGCACTAGCTTCACTTGCAACAGACTCTGCGTCCGAGTTAGAACTAGCTTCGTGTAAGTCGTCAGCTTGGTTGGAAAGATTTAAAGGACTTGAATGATTGCTGTTATCACTGTCACTTGAATTGCCGCTTCGATCAAATAGAATAGGAGATCCAAGGATGGAAGAAGCCGGCGATATGGAAATGGATGGCGACGATCCTGGCAACTGTGGTGATGAAGAAAGAACTGGAGAAGCTGACCCTTCAGAACTGAGATTTGATTCTGAGCTACTGTCTGACGAGTTTGATTGATTTTCGTCTCGCAGGTCCAGACTGAAATTGACACTGCCCCAAAGACGTCGCCTAGCAACGCCAGCTCGAGTATTTCCTCCACGACCTAATAATAAAGTCAGCCCAATTCAATACACAACAGCATGTCAGTATAAGTGTGGAATGGAAACGTGAGACAAAGTATCAATAAAGATTGAAATTGAAAGGGTTTATGAAAGTGTTCTCGATAAATGAAAACTTACGTGGCATTTGGCAAAGTAATCTTCCTTCAAAGAACGTAAAAAAGACTAGATTTTATATTTATTACTCAATTAATAACGTGTTCATTAAAGTTGAACGAAAACTTCCATCCAGCTTTAAGCAAGTCTTAGTAGGAGTAGGGATCTGAAAAATCAAATCATAAAGAACAATTTTCTAGAACAGCGAATTTACTAGAACTTTACTCTCGTTTTCGCTTTTATTTAATATTAAATATAAGCTATAATATTAATCCCCTAAACACTAGAAAGGCGGATTAAACGTTTTTTGTTAGAGAACAAAAATAAAATCTCAAGGTCTAACAAAGCGTTAAATGTTTGAATACAAATAATACAATACATAATTGATGGTCACCTTGTAAGTCGTACTACTTAGTAGATGCTATACAATTGGCAAAAGTCATATTAAAATTATACAATTTAAAAAAATTGCATTTGTCTCTAAAATAACAATGCCTTCCCTTTCTTTTTAGATCGATCTCTGGCATTCTGGTATTAACATATTAAAAACAAAGTCAAGCGAAACGTCAATTGGACAACGATAAACACAAAGACGATAAAACTTTGTGGTCTGGTGATACCTCAAGAAAATAATCTCGTCAAATCATGACAAGTATTCACTCACCCTTGACGTTACTCCCCCTCTATTGTTGAGCTTTAATTAACCGACACACAAAACTACCGAAGAGATTCCAAAGTATTATGCAGAATTGCATGTATTTCTGCTCCACCCNCTTTAATTAACCGACACACAAAACTACCGAAGAGATTCCAAAGTATTATGCAGAATTGCATGTATTTCTGCTCCACCCCGATCAGTCAGTGCAGCGTTTCTGACTCAGAAATTCTGAGCGTTTCAATTGAGAGGCTGAAGTAAAAATTTGACTACCATTTTCGATGACATAAAATTATTTATTCAAATAAAATCTCGAAGTGAATATACTACTATGTTATAAATTTGTATTTCGTTTGTTTATAAAATTAATAGCGATTCGCTCGTATAAACATAAACTTCCCTTCCTATGTAATCTTCTAAAAAGTAGTAAAAGTTTAACTGTCACATTTGCGAAACGTTACAAATTAAACAGGCGCCCCATTCCTAAATTTCAGTTGTTAAAATTCCTTCTTCCTTTGAATTATTAAAAATGAAAATTGTAAGAGCAGATGAAGATTACCCTGCTGCTGCGATTTGTTTTCCTCTAGTGAAAATCGAGTGCTGTGCTGTGTTCTGATGCTGAATAAGAATGAGCCATGTTCGGCTATTTATGCTTTTTGATATGGCCATGGACAGTCTTTTCTTCATCTTTGAGAATTTGAGATTCCTTTGTGTCTCACAGTCGGCTAAAATGCATCTGCCTGCACTGCATTGCATAATATTCTTTTGATATAAACTGGCAAGGAAAATTATTTTTGATTAAAAATAATTATCAGGGCGGAGATAGTGCTTAATAAAAAGTTATATTCAATTATTTTATTCACCATCAATCATAGCTATAGTCAATTATTATTACACTGCTATAAAATTAGCATTTTTAACGTTTTAATGTATGTAGTCTCTATCTGACGCAGGATTGCTTTGATCGAGTTTTGTACTTTTCACGTGTCCACCCACACTACCACAACAGGGGTTTTAAACCTATAACTTGACGAACTTTCGTTACAAATGAAAATAAATCAGAGTAAAAAGCTTTTTATAGACATTTTCTTCATTTTGTTGAGTTTTTCCGGAATTTGAAAGTCTTGGTCTTTGAACTGACACCTAACGTCGGCTTCTCAACCTTTTGTTTTAAATTCTTTGCTCGTTTTGAAGAGATGGGCAAAGGGGCTCCGGGAACACTTCCACGCACCATAAAATCTTCATCATCATCAAGAATCTAAGTAGGAAATAGACACAATAAAGTAGTCATAAAAATCTCAAACAGTATCCCATAATACGCAGACAGTCTTACAGCTACATCGTCTTGGCTCCCATCGTCACTCGAAAGATAAATTGTAGAGTTTGAAATAGTTTCCGTATTCTTCTTTTCCTTGCTGTTCTGCGAGCTTTGAGATAATTTAGTCTTTGGTTCGATAGAGGACAAATGGTCGTCATCAGTTTTCTTTCGCTTCTACAAAATTATAAATATAAATGTTTTATATTTTGAGATTTTATAAGTACTTAAAGTTCAAACGATAGATAAATAAATGTGTTCGGGTAATATTTTCTACGTTAATACCAAATGTCCCGTTTTGAGTTTAGCAGGTCTCCTTTTTATAACTGAAGGAAAGACGTCAACATCACCATCCATGTCTGGAATAGTCTTCTTACTCAAGGAAGAAAAACTGACTTCCTCCTGAAGTCGTTGCTTGCTAAGTTTGAAGACCTTGGGAGTTTCACCGGAAGTCCCCTGCACAACAGTGGAATGAAGCATAATGATTACTAGACTTTTACCCCCGTAGAGGCGAGTGTATATGTACTTGACTTACAGCAACTGGGCTTGAACTTGGATCGCGGGACTTGCCACGAACTCGTGAAACTTCATAAATGTGCTGCAGTTCTTTATAGTCCTTTACAATCTTGTCATACTGCATTTTAAGTTTAAGCTTTTCGGAACGCAAAGTTTCGTAGTTATTTTTCATATCCTCGTATTTCTTAGAAATGTTTCTCCGATCCCTGTAAATTAAACAGGTAATCGCCCATGTCAATGTCATGAAAAATAAGTCACCATGATAAAATTGCTGCCTAATTTTCTTACACAGTCGCAATGTTTTTCATTTCTATCAGTGTCTTGATTGACTCCTGTTCCACCTTAAAACACTGCAGCTCCTCTGCCACATTTGTCTCAATGCCACTAAGCATCGCTTCGATCCTGCAAAAATCAAAACAGTCAAAGTACAAGTTATGTTAGAAGTAAAGATATACCTTCTTTATTGCAACGTGACGTACTGCGTATAACTTTTCAATTTGGCTTCTACTTTCTTCAGTCGGGCGTCTTTTTCAGTCGCCAAGTCTTTGAAGCTCTCAAATTGTTTGGCTTTCATCATCCACATGTCGGTCATCATTTTCTCGTTTCTAAATCGTTCCAGCAAGCTTTCATGATCCCCACTAAGACCAGATTTAAAAAATCATGAATTATAACTGCGGTAGTTAAAAACTTTTGAAATCGTCCAGCCACAAAGCATATACATAGGTACAAAATTAAAAATACCTCAGTAGTTGATGCAATTGGTCCTTTTCCTTCAACTCCGCCTCCAACCGATTGAGTTGTCCTTTTAATGACGTTATCACTTCTCCATGATTGCAAGGGGCAACCGTGATACTGGATCCAGAAGGGCCCTGACTGAACGAGTCATCCAAAATACTATCGTCATACGTAGTCGGGAACAGCGACAAACAGCGTAATTTCGGAACATCTTTTCGGCAGCAAGGACATTGTTTGCTACTAGGAAAGTTTCCGCTGAAAAATCAGAGACATTTTATTTATTTATTTTAGGTGTTTGTACTTTTAAAAAGCAAACACAAGCATGATTGTAATTTGATTGCATTTTTTACCTTAACCATTTTTGAATACAATACGCATGAAATATGTGGCCGCAAGGAGTTGCGGAAATATTCACTTCAGATCCACTTTGTCCTCTAGCTTGTGCCTCCGCTGGAAACTTATCTAATTTTTCACTGCAAATGGGACAGCCAAATCCCATTTTGCCTATCTGATTAACTGCTACCAAAAAATAATACCTGTCATTAAGGAATATAACTTGACGATGCACTATGATGTGTCAACACTTATAAAATACCTTCTCATTCAATTACTTAAATTCAATTGTAAACTAGTTTTAGTAAGGCAAAATATTTCTCATCAAATAATCCCAAGTTTTCATCAAAAAAGTTTATTGCGTATTGTTGTGAGAGTATATTATTTGGTAGATAATATCAGCACCATCTGCCTAGCTTTGCCGCTCGAAGGTAACAACTTTGTTTTTGTTTTGGTGGGTATGCTGAAGGATTTGATACCATGGTTTAAAAAAAATCACTTTGTTCACTCTGACTAAGCTTTCCTGGAATTGCTGATCTGCGAATGTGTCGTTCTTGCAAAAGTAAAAGTTCGCAAGAAATCACTATACTGAATTGTTGATGCAGTCCTACCGTAGGACTCCTACGATATAATTACGTTGCCGAACCGATGTCAGATTAAGTCGTAAGGGTTATAATAGGATCTTTCATTGGATTTCGATTCGAGATAATAAAACGAGGGAACGAACTAGTCGAACCTTTTAAAATCGGCTGTTAGTCATTAGTTAAAAAATAACACTAATTCCAGAGCTTCGCATCTTTTGAAACCTACTAAAGAGTGTGTAGAACTTGATTTTACCTGCTTTCACTTCACTCCAGACATTTTTTGGTTTGCTTTTAACCAAAGACATTTTCCATGGTAGGAATATAATAATGAGCATAGGCTTCGGTCATGCAATGACAGACACTAATTTCTATCTTATGGCGCATACAAGTAAGGACAATTACTCAATCTGGGGAGTGGAGGTGGGGGGGGGTTCGGATATGCCAAAAACCAAAGACTATTTAGCTAGATTCCAAATATTTTAGCTAACATGTTAATGTTAGGTATAAGAAAAATATTTTATAACCCGGGTGCATTTTTATGCAGTTTCTTATTTTCATGTATATCATCAATGGAGGTGAAATTGAATGGAACCAAAGTTGAGTTAGTGCTTTCCAATGTTTACATAAAAAGGACTGATAATTAATAATGCTATTGCATTGCTTACCGTTGATAAGTATCTACCTATTTTAAGTTTGCATTGTCAAATGTCAATGTGATGCAAATCTTATGCTTTCGTAATTTGTTAGTATTCTTTTCCTTTTGAATCAAAAATTGCACTGCACAATTTGCACCAGTAGTCTATGGCCTTAAGAAGGAATAGGTATTTTGATGATGGCAATGAGCTTCAGCTCCATCTTATAAAATACGCAATATCCTATCCAGAACTTATAAAAAGCAGCTTTTATTAATATTATCTTAAGGTACGTATTTTATGAATGTTACATGCTCCGTGTACTCATCAGGCTCTGCACATTAGCGTTGTGCTTACAAGACAATATATGTAGATGTAGATACATTTGAAATAAAAAAAAGTATTTTTTCAATAAGCGGCTCACATCCTTCCTGAGCTGACACACGCGATTAGTTTTTTAATATCCTGCGATCACGATAAGCCAACATCAGGCCGAGTTTTGCTTACCTTCCGGTGTACCGTATTATTATTCAAAATTGTCAACCAGTCTCTTTTTTTTAGCAAATTTACAGTGTGTATTCATGTAATGGGTCTTGTGAATTTCCGCTTTTGCGGGGATGAAAATAGAGGGTTTCTTCAAGCTGACTGAGATACCGGAGAAAGTGGATAATATGTAATTAGTCAATAATGGAGCTTAGGAAAATTTAGAACACTGAGGTTTAAATGGTTAGACAATCACATAATTAGTCCCATCTTATTTTTACAAAAGATTTTTTATGTCAAACCTTTTCATAACAGCAAGTGTAAAATCTTTCTTTGGTTTTTAATGCAGGAATCCGGTATATGTAGTTTAGGTATGTATATAACTTTGGATTATGGTGCTTTTTTCTTCCAAGTATCATCTTTTTCCCTCTTTTGGACAAAATTCTCCATCTCCATCTGAAGTCAGTTCAGTCTCTCGTTGTGTGCAATGGGTGACTGGTGCGAGCAAAGCGAGCAGGAGGAAAGTGATGAATGTGAGCAGAAAGAATCCCTCATCGCGACTTGCTTCATTTTTCCCCAGGAATGATTCACTTCGGGTATACATATCCCCACGTGAGAAAAGTTGTTGTTTTCTCAATTCTCACCTCTCCGTTAAATACACTCATTCGAATTTTTTCCTTGCCGTCAATTAGGACAAGTGGCTTTTCTGTTTTCTTTCCCAAGGGACACTTTGGCCTTTGAAAGTGGAAAAGATAAAAAAAGGCGACAATGACAAGAAAGAATGGTAAAACTTATCAAAATTATAATTTTCTTCTACTCAACACGGCTTTATCGGCGACTACGGCGTGCCAAGTGACAAAACACTTGCTTGATTAAAAATGAAAGCCTCGTATTCTGAAGAGCCCTCTTTGTGAATAAGCAAACAATAAAATACACCGCTGACCTAATTCTTAACGGACAATTTTGCGGAGGATGAATCTGAGTCTTTATTAGCTCATTTCTTCGAATATGGTGATGGTGGCAAATGGTGAGGGCAGGCTTAGAAGAGAAAAATTTATTACCGAATACTCCGTTGCTCTACACATTTCAGTTTACACGCTTCCAGCGAATGTGTCAATACTCCGAGGAAGCTGTGGAGTGCTAAAGTGACAGAAAACATTAGCGCAAAGAGAGAGAGAAAAGTGTGTGTTAAGTAGGTACAATTTTCGCTAATGCGTGAAGTGAAAGCAAACCTTGTTGACACATGAGAGCCTTCTTCGTGAAACAGTTGAATCGACAGTTTCCTCCCTTTACGTAAAGTTCCCACAGGAATTTCAAACGGGGAATACGGGACACTGCCATTTTAAACGGAAGGTGTAGAATAAATGCGAGCAGTATCACCGTAATTACTACCACTACTTCAGAAACAGGTAAATTTTGAAAGTTGAAGAGAATAATAGATAATTACATACATACACATTTTTTTCTTTTTGTCTATTACAAAAATGGCAACTATCATCTTACTACCCTCTTTTATGGCAATGATTGGATCTTTTTCGTAGGTACTCCCCAGTATTTCTTGATACTTCTCTAATCCACGTAATCTCATCCAAAAGTTGTGCCATAGGTCGTCGAATGGATTACTACGACACTTTTGGATCTTTTCAGCCGATTGTCAATCGACTATAAAGTTTTGTAGAAAGACATTGTAAAATTTTAATAAAACCAGGCCCACTTAATAAGTTTTTCTAGATAAGTAGTGTTCGTCTTTTCTTCAGGTAAACACGACCGAAAGCGGATATAATAATGGAGATATTGTGCTAAACACGCATTACATATAGGTATCACGCAGAGATAAGATGGGCTACATACATAATGGCCCTTGCATTTCAATTTGATCATTTTCAATCATGCACAGTGTCTGATATTACATACATACATCGACAGAGGAAAGATTGCCTTGAAGCTATGAAGAAACGCACGCTTCCTTTATGAGCTCGATGGTGAAAGCATGTTATTTCTTCGAGAGCTTTAAATGAATCGTATCTTCGAGCCTTTGATAAAGAGTTTGATATTATCATCTGAGGGTTGATTGACACACGCGTAGCCAAAAATATTTGTAATCTTGATACCTTTCTCGGCACCGGTTTCATAACCCGTTTGATTCGAAACCCAAAGATTCCGTGTGATGCGTAAATAAGGATGTTGAGCCCTTTTGATGAGAAATCGTATCTCTGAAATTACTTAAAGAAAAAAAATATTGCAAAAATCCTTGTACCCACTTAGCACATGAGCCTTTCATGTTGAAAAATCATTAGGCAATCCGGAAGACTTTTCCTTTATGCCATCAAGTAACGTTTTTACTGCTTTCTAGCTATTTAATTAAATTCGTTTGAATCAATTTCGACAATCTTGTAGACTGGAGGGAAACATTAGATAGTACCCATTAAAAATAAATTTGTGATAGGCTAATATATGTATGTAGATCCTAATCTCAATGCGTATGTATAACACGGTTTTCAAGCAGTTTAGAAATTAATACAGGGGTGCTAGAAAACTAATCATCGAGGGGCATCCTTCTGAATTAAAGTTGTCGCGACCGTGAAAGTTCAGATACGAATATTATTTTTAGACTTAATGAAAGCGCACAATTTGCTTAGGAAGCCATGTATCTACGTCGTTTGTTGGCAATCATAACTTTGGAGGGAAGAAATTTAATACATTGAAGCTAGCTTAAAAATTATTTCATTGTCACTGCACCCATTTTCGTGTAAAGTTCAAATCATTCCCGAAAAAACTTGTTTCTTACATTTTTTCGTGATGGCAGTGTCAAATTGAAAGTTTCCCTTGTCCTCAGCATTTTTTCTGGGAGGTTTTCAAGCAGTTTAGAAATTAATACAGGGGTGTTAGAAACTAATCATCGAGGGGCATCCTTCTGAATTATAGTTGTCGCGACCGTGAAAGTTCTGACATACGAATATTATTTTTAGACTTTTTGAAAGCGCACAATTTGCTTAGGAAGCCATGTATCTACGTCGTTTGTTGGCGATCATAACTTTGGAGGGAAAAAATTTAATACATTGAAGCTAGCTTAAAAATTATTTTCATTGTCACTGCACCCATTTTCGTGTAAAGTTCAAATCATTCCCGAAAAACTTGTTTCTTACATTTTTTCGTGATGGCAGTGTCAAATTGAAAGTTTCCCTTGTCCTCAGCATTTTTTCTGGGAGAAAATGGAACAACTTCTTTTTGAACGCTAACCCTTTTGTATGTGGCAGTGGAGGTCCAACGCATTCAACAACTGGAATTGTATATAAAGCTTCTCAAATTTCAACTTCCTTCAACAACACCATTCCCTGGGGTCCCATGAAAGGAAGTTGTATCTTGGGAATAAATAATGAAGAATGGCCTAGTGAAATTCGACTTTGCCGTTTTGCTTGTCAGCACTTTGCAGTTTCCCCGAGCCTTTTCCCCGTAACTTTTTTCTTTCTTACAGAAATACGGAAATTGTATTTATTGTTGGTTTGTATCTACATGCATCGGTACTAGTGAAACAGATGGAAAAATCTGTAAGTCTCTTTTATACGAAGGCCTTTAAAACTTCAAAAAAAGGGAAAAAAGTCCGCTTTGAACTTGTGCCCTGTCAAATGAAATAAATGACCCGTAACCAGAAAACGACTCCTGCGTTGAATAAAAATCACGGTGAGACAGAGTTATTACGTTTTGCGTTCTGATGGTGGTCCCCTAGATCTGAAACTGTGCAGCTTCCTCTTCCGCAAGCAGTGTGGTAATCTTTGCTAAAAAAGAATTACTAATTTAAATGGTCATGTAAGATTTGATTTGTGCTTTTAGAAAAGGAAATAAATATTTCAGCAATTTCATATAAATATCTTGTTTCCTGCTTGACCAACAGTTTTAGTACGTTCAACTACGAGTCTTTTCCAAGAGAGTACTTACATATGCGAAGAAAAACTTTTTCTTGGATCTAAAAATTGAGATTGTGATTCATATGCGTTGGGAATCACGTGGGCAATAACGGAAGCATATTAGATATTCCCATGAAACTGGTGAGAGTCATCGGGAATTTTTCGAGAAACTTTTGTGCATGTTCAGTGCATGCATCGCTTCGTTTGAGTTTAACCTTTCTGCTCTAGAACAAGTGACTATTTGTCATATCTCCTGTACCCAAGGTGTCAGTCTATGTAACACTTTACGTGAGATTGGAGAAATCGGCATTCCTGGAATCTACAAAGATCAGTAATATTTTAGTAATATGTACATATTTGGTTAGGATAATATTCATAGCTGCATGATTTTGGACCTTACCCAAGATTTTTTTAGAAGGGGATTAATACCTAGCTTTCCTTGTGCACGCACAAGACATATTTGTACCCTTTTGCATGAGTTAGCTGAAACTGGAGAAAAGGATGTGACATTTTTGATTCACGTCATGTTGAGTCTGTGCCAGCAGGTGATTCCTCGAGCCAGCAGCGGTGAGGGTCAATGTCAACGAATTATTGGAGTGAAATTAATGTAACCTATTAAGGTCGATTTTTCAATATCAAGCGTGTAGAATAATTGGAACATTGGAAGGTGCGAGAAAGCTTACGCCTGTCATTTTAAGTATTTATGAAATTAAGTGAGTATAGCAAAAGATTTTTGAAATAATAGCTTACTGGTAATGATCATTGGCTGAGCATGTATTACATAAATATTAGGGGCTGCCCTGAAACCAAATATTTATGCCCCTTCGTGAGCATATGTTTCCACTCATTTGATAAGGCAGGGGAAATCTATTCATGATTTTACTCTGTTGAGAAAAAGCAGTTCTGACTTCTTAAAACCATTCTTTCAGAATGTCTTATTAAAGAAACTGCTTTCTTTACAAGAATGCCATGCGTACAAAAAAGGAGAAAAGCTGGAAACGGGGATTTGACGATGAGTCTTAAGTCTAAATAAATGAATCCACTTCAGATTGCAACATTTCCGCTTAAGCGTGCTTGAATAGTAACGCAAAACACTTACATAGCTCGGACTTTTAGCATTGTATGGAATGGACTACATCGGAAAGGAAGTTGAGACAGCCAAATACCCTTTATTTACAGAATGATGATACCGAAGTGCAACGGTAAAGGGGGAAGGAGAGAATCTTAATGACATGTTTATTTTCACGATCAGGATTCTCACAGTGATTCACTTTGTGCGATAGTAATAACATTCTCCTTCAATCTTTCTTAATAGATACGTGGCTATTCATGTTCATGCACTATGGAGGAAAACTTCCTACGGGGTTAATGACAATCAGATAAACTATTTAAAGAATGCTTTTACTATGAGTTGTAAGAACTAGAGTTGAACTCTTTCAATTATATGATTGGAATATAAATCATGAAAAAGCATAATTAGCACAAAATCATATCATGTAAACAAAGCTACCATGAAAATTGCAAATAATTAGTAACTCAACATTCTTTTTTAAAGTAATCTTAACTAGGCGTTCATCTGAAGTCCAAAATGATCTGACTCCGGAGCCTTTGATTGTGGATGCAGCATCATGAAGAAAGAATCAATGCGATTTTGATGACAACTAAGCGTCTAGTCGGAAGATAAAAGGACAAGATGTGCAAGATTAGCTTCACTGTGCGTATGCAAGACTTTTGGATTCACGTGTGCATCGCCCTTCTCACCCTTGCCAGTAAGTTAATTATTTACATTTTAAGTTTTCTAGCACTTTGAATCATCCATCTCCCAATTTTTGCATTTGAAATTCTTAAGGCCCTCCCTTCAATTCAATATTTCTTCTAATGAATGCAACTGAACAGATGAATAGATGAGTCGTAATCTAAAACCCAAGTTTCATTTTCAACTTTAAGCAGTTAGCTCGCCATTTATCAATATTGGCTTTTTCTCCTTGAAGTTTATTACACGAGTCGTTACAGCGGAGGGGAACGGAACGGAGTGTAATTTTTCACTTCAGCACCCATGAATGTCAGTACGACTATTTATTTTCCTTTTTAATTGCCTCCCTCATTCCTCTCCCTTCATAGGCTCATTATTTCGGGCACGTAAAAAATGGCTGTCATCAAGTTGACTTTGACTCGCTTGCACTCTCTTACCATCCACGCTCTGGAGAAGACCGCAAAAAATTTAACGCATTTCATTTGCCCTGACATTGACCCATCTCGCACGAGTGGGTTACACACGAAGAAACAGTATATTTGGATAGTGGGGCACAGTGAGACATTATTCACTAAAGTAAGGTATTAATTCCCTAATTTACTTGATTACTTACATCTAATGCATTTTAATTAGATTACGAATAAATGGATATTTAATGCATATGGATAATATTCCTACTGGAATTTACTTGCCGCATCAACGCTGGAAATGTACAGTTTCCAGCTCTTTTACACTTTTACCCTTTTCGTTTCTTCAGCAGAGGATCAACATTTGTCAGCAAAAACCGATGACAGATATGGATCGCTCGGTTTGAGGGTTAGACAAATTTTACCCTCCCCTTTCCGTAAGTTTAGAATGTCTTGAAAGCACACGCTCTTTTTGGAAAGAAATGGGTGCTCGAACTTGAACCATTTTCCCAAGGAAATTGTATTCCGCATGTTTGGGTTTATAATTTGAAAGAAGTTTCATTACGACGTTGTGGTCCTCGACCTTTCAAAACTTCTTCCAATTTAAACACATTGACTGATTGCAGTTGCGTAAGTAGTGTTTTAAAATTTTGGGATTTTTAAAGCTCATAGAAATGGTAAGAATGTTAAAGTACTGAAATAAAGTCGTCGATTCAGTTTTTTATCACAAGATACGAAATGGTGAGACAAGTCTTGACTTTCACATTGCACTGAAGATTGAATTGCTGTTTTCTCTGTTAGAAGAACATAGTAAGTGCATCAAGTTCAAGCAAGAAATCTAAGACTTTCTGCTCTTTTAATTACAAGTTACTTTATCAAAGTTTCTGTAATACACCAATTCTTGACATCTGCTTGATGGATTACTGGGAGCTTGTGTGGCTGGAGACTGCACGTATTTTTGGAGAATTATATTGCTTAACACAAGAATACGCGTGCACGTGCCTTAAGTTTTCAATGAGATTGTCAGAAGTCAAAAACTTCCTTAGAATTTTGGAAACTGTAAAGGAACCTAATACATATAAATAGGTTGGCTTACACAACAGAGTATTTTTGGTAGCCTCTTTTGTGATGATAACGCAACAAATGTGTACGATTCAAATCAGATATTTGGTTTACAGTAGATATTCACGCACTATGCGCGTACCAAACAAATATGATTAAAAATATTATATACATAGATAGCATTTTCATCCAACTCGTATTAAAAAGGTGCAGATGAAAAATTTATACTAGTACCTACTGTTGAATCTGTGGCTTCACCAAAATGACTTTGTAGATGCCTCTACAACAATATTTTTGCCTTTGATCTCACAAAAATGGTGGACATTTGATGTCACCCACTGCGCTATTCCTGACTTTCCTTTCCAGTCTTTTGACACTTTCCCGGTGCCATTTACAGATTGCGAGATGAGATCGCAAAGATTCTATTGAAGGTTGAAAGGAAGTCGATAATCCACGACGCTAAAACTTTCCAAAAGTGTAATGCTTGCCATTTTTAAGCTGAAATGAATATACCTATGCAGGTACATATATTAATAAAGATGTTGCAGGAAGTTGCAATGTTGCAAGGTGTGTTGTGAATCTGAGAAAAGTTTGGAAAATTTCCCTTTTTTATTAACCTGTTTTGAGAACTCATGTTTTTAAATGAGAATTTTGTCTGCTTTGCATAAAGCCCAAATTCTCCACGATTGGCTCATGACACCAAAACCGAATATACTTATTTACTCCATAAGACAGCAACACCTTTAGTTTCACCTAAGACAAATAATATTGAATCGTGCAAAGTAGCGGGTGATGTGGAAATTTGTTGCAAATCGCAACGTGAGACATGATTTTTTCTTTTTGACCCACATTTTCAGGGGAAAACAAGCGGCGTGTCTCTTGCAGATGGACCATATTTTAGTCACTTATATATTACGTTTTATAACCGTTAGCCACTTTCACCATCGTCGCCATACATATTCCGTGCACAAAAACTAACTTTCTACATTCGAGTACAGTACATATATTATCTGATCTGATTTTTTCTCGCAATATTTGATCGTATATTGCGTACAAAATTTTGCAAGAGGTCAATAAATGGAATTGACCAATACATATTGTTAATCCACACACAGTGTGACAATTTCACGCGTTGTTCCAAATTGTGTAAGATGATTGCCATCTTTCCTTCACTAATGTCTTACTCAACTTGCATTGCAATTTGCAATTGTGAAGCCATTATATTTTTTTGCAAATGTCTACTGGCGCTACACCTTTAGCAATTTACTTTGAAGCTATTCTGATTTATCGAATCGGTTTCCATTTGGCCTCAAAAGGGTGATCATTGTTTGGCTGAAAGCCTAATAACAACACACTCTACTGTCTACTAGAATCTGCAAGGACTGAGAGGACACCCAAAAGAAGCAGAATGGCTAAGGTCACATACTACGCTACAGTTTCCGATCCAGAAGAGAAACGGAAGGGAGCTATATGGTATAAGGTAGAAAACGGTGCTAGTTCTCATTTTACTTCAGAGCTGTCAATTTGAATAAATAAGATCCGCGACGCGCCGCCAGAAAAGATAAGAAAAGAAGACCTAGAAAAATACTTTTGGAAGTCTGAATGCATCTTCGCCACTCATGCCTTGTCTCTGCGTCTATTTCTTTCTCAAATCTGTCGGAACAGGCAATTTTACAACTAACGACAATTTCCACATTACAGGTACCATTAAATTTTACAAGCATTACAATGCGATGCGTTGGGAATTGGCTGAAATTGAGTGGGCATGAATTCCTACTTTCGAAGATGTTCTTTGTGACCCGTGTGACTATCACAATCAGCATTTAGTACTTTTTTTAACAAATGGACTCAATTTCTGAAGAAAGTAGGTTTTATTAATGTAAACTATGTATAAGCAAAGTTGCCCTTTAAGTGCAAATCCCGTTGGCACTGCGGTTTCAATCTGGAGCATTGAGATGAATTTGCAGTAAAATTTTAAAGAGCAACGGAACTTTTTTCTGCTTAGGAAATTTGGCTTTTTGAAAAAGGAAACGTTTTTGTATGCATGAAGGTACGAAAAAGTCTTAAAATACCAGAAAGTCTTTAAGAGAAAGTCCCATTTAACCAACTTTACCGTTCTACTCTTTGTATTGCATTCTCAAAACAGAATTATCAGAGAAGTTAATCATTTGATTTCAAAGCTCATGTCCACCCTGACTCAACCTACACTCCTTAAGAAAAGAATCATTGTAACCTTTGTCCCCTCCTATTTCTCTCAGAGAAGTCGAAATTGCCCTATTTTTATACCTAATGCAATTCACCTTGCTATAAAAACGAAGAGCATTCCCTTTAAACAGTGAGACTTTTTTGTATATCCTATCACAATTCTTATGATAATGCTCAATTGAACCAGTGATCTAAAACCGAGTGCCAGAAACAGAGAAGAGTCCTTAAGCAGATGTAAAATAATTTATTTCCGGTTCACGAACGCAGAAGGGAACGAAAATCACGAGCGTTGTTTGGAACGCGGGAAACAGGAAGGATATCTCAATTTACCGGAGCTTCAGATTCTCCAAAAGAGATTTAGGAAAGGGTACCGACTCCAAGGAGATATGTGTCTCTTCACGAGACGCGATAAGATTTGCCCATATAAATATGTATGTACATGGGGAGCATCAAGATAGCAGATGAATTGGTAGTAGCAAGGCAATAAGGATATT
>JAHZMY010000470.1:0-15074 GCA_027743915.1 Seira sanloemensis
GAAGTTGAAGGCAAAATTAGGGAAATCGAAAGAGACAAAACGAAATCAGAACAAAACAAAATCGTCAAACGTCAAACAAAATGTCACAGAATTCCTGAAATGATAAATCTTCAAAACGAATTCTGGATATTCAGCACGATTAATAGATATTGGCTCGGTAAGACGTTACGTAGAATTCGAGAAGCTGGCCTGCTATTACATACCAACTCCATTTCAGGCTTTGTCAAAAGAATTATGTTTACGTATACTGTGGATGACCGTCCCACAGAAAAGATGGTGATTCAGAATGACCAAATAACGATTGATAAGCTCTTGTATGTGCTTTTCTTTTGCTTAGTGTTATATGGAATTGCAATTGGAAAATTTATATGTGAGTTTGGACAGCGGTTAATAATCTGCAGAATCGCACCGAATGTTAGACCTAAATCAGAAATGGGCCAAGTAATTCGGTTAATTAAAGTTGAGCCAGGATTGGAGCAGGTTGTTTCGGAAAATACTGTTATGTATACGGTACAAACCCGACAGGTCCCGAATGAGGAGAAAACGGAGCTACTGTTCAAGTTGGAGGTGCCAAAAAACCGACTACCTAATACATTGGAAATAAGCATTTGATAAATTTTCAAGCAGCTGAATCAGCCTTTATTGAAAAACATATTTTAATAACATTAGTATCTTTCAAAATGCGAAAGGGAACATTCTTAAGCAGTACCTAGTTTACGAGAACATTAATTTTGCCTTTGGATACCAGACTATGTTTGGTCTTTACAGCCCAGAGTGGGACGGGAATGGGGCAAACGTGGATGAAAATTCTCAGGCAACTGGGAAAACAAACATATGAGAAAATCCTGGATTAGCAAATTCATTAACTAGTTGCTATTATTAGATATATGCAAACTCCTCGTTTGTTTAATGGGAATGTTTCACTAGTCACCTATAATTACATTCATAAATCGACTGAAGCCAATTCAATAAACAAATGATGCAATTTTGTAATCCCACGTTTCCTCCTTTTCTTTTCTTTCTTGGCCGTCTTCTTGGCCATCAAATTTTCACCCACGCCTGCCCATTCCCGTCTTACGTTATATTCTTGCGACTAACCTTACTAGGAACATTACCCGACAACCATTAAAGTCAAAAGACCTTGAATGGACTATGGCGCAAGAGACGCAATTTTCGATACAGTTATTACTCAGCTACGAATAAAATGTGGTAGGTTTAATGCTAATTATTTAAACTGGAGGAAAATTACATAATCTAAAAAGTTCAGTTCAGTAGCAGTTCTCACGGAGCTTACCTATCAAATGCGTAATTGTGCTTGTTTTTAAGGGTGCATCGATGTATGTAGAACTATTCATTAAGTTATGTAGTTCCGTGGTTCATGGAGGTCCAATGATGGAGGCAATTTTCGCTCTTGGTTTGTCTGCTTGCAGGGTTTATTTACTAGGAAAATAAATTCTATATAATTTTCCCTCAGGTAAGGAGCTCTCGCTACTGATGCCAGGTGGCGGCGTCCTTCACTTCGTGACAACCTTTTTTGCACATTTCTCTAGCGGTAGCGGAGGTTTTGTCAATTTCTCATACAGTCCCTCATCTTTATAACCAGAGATTGTCATTTCTCATGGGAAATAATTTGATTTCCCACTACCTCGGAAAATGATGGAATTTTTGGGAAATAATGGGAAATAACGGGAAATATTGAAAAATTTGGGAAATAATAAAAATTGAATTAAAGATAGCCAGAATTACATGAAATTATTCGAATTATGTACTAACTAGGCGCATAAAACTATATTAAAAACAATTCAAGTCGAAATTACTACTTTTTGCAAAATTCAGTCCGCTATGGATTACCGCGGTTTGAGTTGCAGGATGATAGTCAAAATGAGTCCGCGGTGTTTTGCCGCCACATGTCAAGTAGCGCAAGAATTCATTTATAGAGGCAAAATGCCATTGTAGCACCAGGAATGGGCAGCAAAATGCTAATTTTAGCTTCCTAATTAATTTCAAATTGGTTTGTTTACAATTTTGCAGCAAAAAGGCTATTTCCCAATATTTCGTAAATATTGAGCGGGTGGGAGATATGGGAAATCCCATTATTTCCGACCCATTATTTCCCAACCGTTTTTTCCCATGGCGATCTCTGTTTATAACCAGTTCAGACCACAACTCTGACATACAGTATGCATTGCTAAATATAATCAATCACCGTCTTTTGCGACCTGAAACAGCCACGCCAACAGCAAATTATCCCGGACAGGTAATTGCAATCTACTATATATATTTATATTCGATTCAACACAGAGATTGCAGACACTTTTGCACAGGTTTTGAATTTTACTAACTTTTTTTTCGAAAGATTGCATTGTTAGAGATATTTATTTCATCGGACCAGTGTGCATTGCTTACTTTCTGAAATTGGTCCTTTAAAAGGTTAAATTGGCTTTAGTAGAATTCACAAATCCTATTTTACAAAATGTGGGACATTTTAGACCATCGACGTTTCTGCAATCTCCGTATTGAACCCGATATACGTAAATACACAGCAGTAGTATACAGTATACATATCACCTATCCGGGATAATTTTCTATTGGCGTGGCTGTTTCAATGTGCCAAATAATACGGTGATTATAATTAGTAATTCATGCGTCAGAGTTGTGGTCTAAACTGGTGATAAACTTGAGTTGCTGTATGAGAAATTGACAAAACCTCCGCTTCCGCCCTTAAAAACCGCAAAGCCCATGAGTTGACATTTGGAAAAATGGCATTTTAAAAATGAAAAAAAATGTCGCACATATGTAAATACGTAGCAAAACGGAGCACATTTTCTTAATGTGTTTTATTTCTCTATTGCTTTTAAAATGTTTTCCCATTTGTGGAAAGAAATTAGTATTTACTGTCGTTGCTGGTGTTGATATTATTTAGCTACAGGTCTTGCCCAACTTGTTCGGATAAGTTTTTCCAAGGATGTCAAGTCCAACATGACTAATACTTGAGGATACTTGACATTCTTGAAAACATGCTTTACACTTGTTTGCATTTGTTTCATAACGTCCCAGCCAGGTAATGTATTTTTTTGCAAGGAGTTCATATCTTTGAAAAGGTCTAGCTGCTGGATTTGCAAGTTCGAAAGCGTGTTTATCAGATTTTACGGGGTTTTCCAAATTTAAGGTTACTCCCGATTCCAGGATTTAGAAACAAGAAAAATGTAATTAAGAAATTTAGAACTCATTTTTTGCTGACAAAATTCAAAATAAACTCATAAGTCCATTTTTTTGGAGTTGAGAGAGGTATGCATACCTTGACGACGGCATATCCATTTTCATGCAAAACCGCATTTACACATCATGCAAAGGTGTCATTGCTGGATACTTTGTATTGTAGACTTGATTTAAATCATGCATTGGCTCTTTCAAATCAAATGTTTTTTATCGCGCAATTTATTTCGCATTTAAAAATTAAGAGTACAGAAATCGTTAAAAGAAATCAACTCATCATTTAGTTCAATTAGAGGTCATTTCAAATTTTCACTTATTTTGTCGAAAATACGGGATGAAGTCGCCAACTGCACCATCATGGGTGCATTTCAAGCTATGGAATTAGGCTATGGAATACAGTGTGGATCTTATTCGGGTTTAAACCTAAACTTTTTACAAAGATTTTAGCGGCGTCGAAGTAAACTGAGAAAACTCCACGCATGTATCCGATCGTGGCATGCCGTCTATTCCATATACCATGTGGATTTGAATAAAGGAAGTGCTGTCAAATATGTGCGTCAAGAGAGTGCTCATACATTTTTAGAGTGGGACATGAGACGGCATTCTGAAAAACTCCTTAAAACTTAGGTACCAAGTGCTTGTCAAGTTAAAAATCAAATATAAATGCCGAACCTTTCACTTTACCAATTTGAAATTGAAACGCTTTTAGAATCAAGCTAGATGACAGCCTGTGATCTTAAAATAAGTAGTGTTGGAATCTGGGAAAAACTAAAATTGGTATGTACCGGTAAATACGGGTATTTACCATTTTGGACGTCCAAAACCTAGCTGCCCAAAACTGTTCAAAACTTCAGTGCCATATACACAATGTAAAACGTCGGAAAAANAACTCAATGGCTGGGGGCATTGTGCGACAAATAATATAATGCATACAGAGTAGGGTTTGGGCAGTTTTTGGCAGTTTTGGACATTTCCCGGAAACAACGTTTTTTCCATCCCACTGGGAAAAACCTGCGGCTGGGGAAAACCCCAACGCTATTCATCGGTATTTACCAACTTCAGTTTCTTTGCATTTAAAGTCTCAGCACTGCATACCTAACACATACGTGAATTGGCTCTTCTCTTAGGATCCAACTTTACAGATCAGTCCACCTCATCAGCAGGCCCCCTCCCCTCAACCTCGTTGCAACATTACAAAGTCCCAAAATAACAAAGAAAGCCAAAACTAAAAAAAGACTCTGCTCTTCCTTCATCACTCCCAATGCTGCTGCTGTTGAGCCTGTTGTCAGGTGAATGTCCTCGGCACGAGTGCTAACAAACTTGCACAACCCGAGGCAAGAGCCAAGCTGCAAGCTTCAGACTGCCCCTGTGTCTCTGCATCCATGTACAACCATGGGTACATGTACAACAACTCTCTTCACTTTCTCTAGGCGAAGGCGAACTTCAACTCCTCTTTTTCCCACTTTTTTGGAGGGAAAGAAGCGTGTGGCTTGTGGCGTGTGCCTACAAGTGTTTCTCTCCCAGAGACATGGTGAAAGTCGTTCCTCTCTTGGCCTAGTTTCGGTGCAGTCACACGTAAACAGAGACACACACGAACTTGCATATGTACACACGCATAATGTTTTTTTCACTGTTTTTGTATCGCTCTGTTTGTGTGTGTGTGTGTGTGTGCGAGAGAGAGAGAGAGGGAGAAATAAAGTTAGAGTTGGAGGAATGAGCCGGGTTAATCGGAATTTTGCCACTGGCGAGAGTAGCGTTTAAGCTAACTTTATGGCTTAGAATATGCTATGTACATATATAACAAAAGGACCGTTCTGCGAGAAGAATTTGGAAATAATTACATTGAAGTTTTCAAACTCAAAACAATGCCTATTTCACGGTTCACTCTATGCAAAATATACAAAGTGCAAGATAGTTGCATTTGAATTATCCAAAACTGTCTCAAAGTAGACAAAACTGAGTCGTAATATTTGTCACAATGCCGATACTATCAGAGTTGCCAAGACTTTATAAAAAGTAATTGGGCGCTTTTTCCGTCCAAGCATATAAGTGCATATGTGAATGTGAATGTGCATAGTTAGACATCGCAACTGGAACCACCAGTATTTTCCAAATTTTGCTTGAAGCCAGATTACATACGGGAAATCGTGTTTGATGCGATAAGCACGTGTATAAGTAAAAACACGTTTCGGGCGGAAAAAATTGCGGAAATTAGTGTTCGGATTATATTTTCAGCTATAGGTTTCTCCCAGTACACAGTGCGTCGAAAAAAAATAAAAAACGCTTACAAGGAAATCTTAAGTAAAGAAATTCGTTAAATTCGAGTCTGTGGAAACCCAAATCCAAGCGTTGTAGATATGTACTAGAATGAGAATGTCTTTTAATTTATGCAGGAATTGTCAAACTCCAATTTAGGTTTTCCAAAAAATGCAAAAAAGTGTGCAAAATTTACTCGCTCAATGTGCAAACCTCGAGTTTGAGATTCGGCGCTCGTAGGTTAAATTGTCCTAAAGGTCCGAAGAACGCATTGCAATAATTGTTTCACAATCGCCCCAGTCACCGAGTTTTTACATCGTACATTGCGGCATTGGAGTCTTTGAACACTTTTAATACGTTATTATACGTTCCGGACGTCCAAAACTGTATTATCCCAACACTTTGCTGGTATTTACCAACTTAACTTTTTTCCAGAATCCAACCCCAATGCAAACAAGGAAAAAATCCGTAGCAGGAAAAAGGGACAGCGAAAGCAGGGAAAGTGTGTGCTTGCATATGTTTAGGTGAATGCAACCATTCTCGCACACGTACCCATTGACACGAGGTCTTCCAGAGACTCCAAACTCCTCTGAAAGTGAAAGCGAGGGCAAACCAACAGCCTCCCGGAAGTCAGCTCTTTTTGGAAGAGTTCTTCCTCCCAACTTCAGGGAGACCCGCTGCCAGCCACGTGCGACCAGAGTCATGGAACCCAGGCCGAGAGGGAAGTCAAGTGAGTTGTGGATGAGGCCAAACTGAAAAACAGCTTGGGAGAAAGGTGGCGGCTGCTGATGAGCCTCAGAAGAAAGCAGAAGGGAGAAGGAAGAGGGAAGAGGAAAGAGGAAGCAATGACCGGGACTTTTTTCTTTCACTCTTCTCTTGGCTTGCTGCAGCTCCTGGAGCTCCTGGAGCTCCTGGAGACTGTGACTGGAAAAGGACGATGAAACGGTGAAGGAATGAAGGAAAAGTCTATTCTTTTTTTCTTTTTTTTGGCTGGATGCTTGTTGGCTGCTACTGCTGCTGCTGCTGCTGGAAGAGTTGAAGAGGAAGTTGAAATGGATGGAAGAGAGAGAGAGAGAGGTGATGGACTGAGCTGAGAAGATGTTGATCTGTGGACTGAACGCTGAACTCGGCTGAACCTGTGAACTCTGGGATGACTGCCGTGGTGAGGATGAAAGTGAGAGAGACATGAGATATGAGACATGAGAAATGAGAGGCAGTGCCAGTGGCAGTCCAACTTTGGTCCAACGGAAGTGGGTGAGGATGGGGGTGGTAGGTACTGACTTATTTTTTTAAAGTTTAGGTTTGGCTTTTTAGCTCCTGGTGCTTGATTCCAGATGTACGCAGTGTGAAGTTAGATATGGATACGGATGATGATGATGATGATGATAGTGGATAGTGGAAGTGGAAGTGTTGATGAGTGTGATGGAATGGGAAATGGTGAGAGGAGATTTGGAGCTGGGGCGAGATGGGAATCGGGAGTTGGTGGGGAGATGGACGAGTGCATTTCAGTTGGGTCTTTGGTATGAGAGATTTTTAGGCATATGAGTCATACGTAAGGTACACAGTTGTGTTTATAACAAAGACATTAGAAAAGAGTTTATTTAAAGATTGAGTAAAATTTGAATTGCTTGTTTCAATTGGGGTGCTTGAGAAAGTCACGACTGTGTTTGTGTTGTATATTTTTCCAGTCTTAAACATTATAATTGATTAGAAACTAAATCATTTTGAAGAGAATCGCCTACTCTTGTGTGACAAATAGGAATAAATTAATTTACGTTATTGCAAATAATTTAATTTATGTTTCTTATAAAACAAGGGAACTCTTTTTGGATTACGTGTATTGAGGACATGCAGGTGATCCAAAAACGAACAGTTACATATATGCCAGGAAGTTTATACCGTTTCACACAAAGATTTAAAATAATTTGTACGGACTGGTCAATTGTGATGTAACAGAGTCATCTTTTCTCAAGTTAATTCAAATACTTTACATTGGAATATTAAACAGGGGATTATAACAAGATTTCAGGTAGTCCAGAATGGTATTAGCTTGGATTTACGTAGTGTTTACTATAAGTCGGATATCTGGAATATTCCATCTCAGAAAAAAGGCAATATATTCTTGCATATATTAATATGTATGTATTCAGCTCGTACGTCTTAACACACCTCACGACTGCAGGCTACGTGCATACATAAGTACCCACATACATATGTGGTTCTTTTTTGCATGAGCTGCTTTCACCATAAAATCTACAAGCACTGACGGAAGTAAAGACCAGTCTTCCTCCGGCTTTGGAGGGAGTCGGTGCTCTGCAAACACTGCTGCTTCACTGCTTCCAACGTGTGGAAAATCTTGTTTGTTTGGAGTTATGCACTGCACTGAAAGCAACTAGATAACGTTTACGCACAAGTGATGAAAGAGAAAGCTGGTCTACTTTCACCGGTTAAAGGAAACATTGAATCGAATTCAAATGAAACAGTCAACGGTTTGAAATATGAGAAAAAGTTTGTCGTCTGAAAATTCAAAAATCGCACAAAGCCCCTTTTAAATACATCACAATTGTGTCTTAGAATGCCCCCTGCGGACTTTAAAGTTTTGAACGTCACACGTGATAATATGGTCAAATTTTACGGAGATTTGCTATTTTCCTGGAAAAAAAAATCCTATTCAAGATAAAGTACGAGGAAATGTATCACTGCCGCGGATGTTCAACTATTTTCCCAGCTACATTTGGTCCAAATGGGACGGGAAAGTGGGTGAAAAACTTGCAAAGTCCATTATATTACTTGTCCCACCACATCCACAGCAACCGAGTTTTTTTTCCTGTTTTTGCCACGTAAATATATATTTCCTTCGAGGATGGACAGCCGGTTTTTGGAAGTCCAAACGGTATTAACCGACTTGAGATTTTTGTTCAATTCAACACTAACCCTTGATAAAATGCGTTTACGAGTGTTTCCACCTTCGCCAGCAGAAGCTAGATGTGAAAGTGTAAATCATGGGGCAAGTTTAGACACGCAATCTTTGAGGACGGCTTAGCAAATCCTATGCAAAACCATATTACATGCCGGAACAGATGTGTTGTCTGAAGGAGGGTATGGTCCAGGCTAAATTTAATCGAAATCTGGTACATTTGAGTCCACAGGTAAACAAGAGTTTTCCAGAATAAACTTAGACAGTTTACTACGACACGGATGGTTCTTACAAATGATGACTTACAACTGGAACGGTTTCAAAGAGCTCATTGGTAAATACCGTATTGGGCGGCCAAAACTGTCCAAAACCTGGATATGGTAAAAAAAACTCCTTGGCTAGGACTAGGACACTGTGTATACACGGTGTGCACCAACAAAAAATTGTGTCCAAAAAAACCGGCTAATTCGTCGCTCCATCATTTTAGAGAAACAATTACACAGCTTAAAACCTAAACATGCAGGAACAACATTTTATCACCACGTACATATGTATGTATGTAAATTCACAAAAATGCATTTTTCCAAACCCATTGTGCCTACGGTTGTCATCGGGGATAAAACCAGAATTGATCATTACTCTTAAAATCCAGTAACTATCTTGAAATGGTGTGAACGCATCTCCCAGAACTGTTCAATACTTCAAGGCCATGCAAAAAAAATTAATATGGAGAAAATTTAAATGATTCGGGGCACTGCGAAACAAATAGTGTAATACGTATGGTAGACGTCATATTCCGTTTTGGATTTGTTGACTTTTCCCAGCGAACAAGGGCTTTGCCATTAAAAATCAATGGTTAAAAACTGTCCCAAGACAAACCGCAATTCGAAGTAGTTAATGTTTTGAACTCATTTCTGCATTCTCTTACCAGCTCTAAGTTTGGACTCTTAAATTGTGTTGGATTTTGGAGTTTTTTTGGGAAATAAGAAAAAATCGCAAACGGCTCCCCATTTTAAACGACATGCTTTCATTAATAATAATGATACTCACTTTATTCATTTCACCACAACCAAAATCCTTACAACTTAAATAGAATGAAACCTAAAAAAAAGGCCTTACGAATTCCTCAAAAGAAAGTAATGACACTTCACTCAAATCATATTTTACAATTATACCTTCACATTATACTTTAAAATTAGCAGAGGTACGAGGGAAAACCCACAAAAACCGTGGGCTAAAAAACCTCGCACAGCTTCAGAAGGAAGCTCCATTCGGCTCTTTTGTTGCATAATTCGACTAAAAAATAATTCAATCATACTCATCCCTTCAACATTATAAATTAGTAATTAATCAAGTATTCTTATTTCACTACTCAAATTTCCTTGAAGATTCTTAAACTCTTGGCATTGCGAAGATTACACGGTAAATTATTTCAAAGTACATGTATTATTAGTACAGTTATTAACCTATAAATACATACACACAGATGAAATGTGGTGTCATTCCTGCAAGCTTTGAAGAAATAATTTAAATGCAAATAATTATAAAGCCCCTTTTCATTCTTTAATTTAATTACAGTTTCAGACAAACTGCCACGTATTGAGTGTTAGCCGGGAGATGTCTCAAATTCTCCCAAATTCTTCTTTAAAAATGGTTGCTAAAATTTGCTATATTTTGTGCCACAATGCCCCGCTGAGCAAATATTTTCTGTGTTGTAGTTGACCTTCCGAGAGTTGATATACATAGTTGTAGGGGGTAAAATTTTGAACAGTTTTTTGGAAGCTGTGCTTTGGTCATTCAAAACGGTACCCGTTGGCCGCCACTTTGAGGTTTTCCAGATTCTCACTCTAAAATGTCAGTAGTACTGTTTGAAAATTGTACGGATGTTCCCGAACAAAACGACGAATAAACCCGTAACTCACGTAGAGGGTTCACTAATGCAATATTTAGCGCTACCATTGCGATTCCCACGCAAAACCTAATTTCGTACGGTGCGTAGGTAAAATTGCCGGGTGGTACGCTATTCCGGGCTTGTTGCAATAAAAGTATTGTGTTATTATCACATTATTCATGCTAAGAGAGGTAGGCTTAAGATTTTTCAGTTTAAAAGTCCAGCTTAAAAACGATTGAAAATTATGAAAATATGAGAAAACTGTGGAACCACCTTTAATAGCTGGTTGGATCGAAACAAAAATGAATTGTCATTTCTACCTCAATTTGAACATCACAACTGATTTGAAAAATTATATACCTAGGATAAGGACAGTTAAACGAATAGAATTTTTTAAACTACGGCTTGTTTAATTCCGCATTATCATTGATGGCAATGCAAATCATCTGGAGAATGTCTATACAAAATATGTCAAAAATATGTCATATGTCAAAAAAACTTCATCCCGGGGCAGTGTGAGCGGTTACACCCAAATCAAAAACGTGTCTTTGAAAATGTCGTTTCGGCTAAACGTCTAGCATCCCGCTATCAAAATCACGTCCAAAATTAACAAATGATATAAAAAATTAAGCTGCATTAAAGTCTTAAAATCACCGCGTTGGTGTACATGTGTGCGAATCGTCCTTTGTTTAGGGGACATCCACAAAGGACGTGACGCTAAAAACCCGTTTTTGGACCCTACTCTCCCCGCTGCCCCACTCTTATGCATGGGTAGGATAGGATCTTGAAAATTTTACAGAATATCCGTCACGGACCCCTCCCCCACTCCCCGAGTGGGACATTCTTTATGGATGGCCCCTTACGCGCAATATAAAGCAGTGTTCTGTAGAATATGCAATACCAAAAACTGTTAGATCAACTGTCAAGCATTTGATTATTACCAATGAACCAATGAAAATCTTACCATATACTGGAAATTGACATGTTTTCAGTGTTAGGGTTATTCCTAGCTGCAGGTTTTACCCACTGATAATGGAAAAACTTTTTTTCTCGGGAAACGTACAAAACTGTCCAAACTGTCCAAAACGTGCACTATTTGCATTACATTCTATGACTCACAATGCCCTCAGTCATTGCGTTCTTCCCGCCTTTGACAATGTATTCATGGCATTGGAGTTTTGACCAGCTTTGGAAAGTTGCATTTTGGACGTTTAAAATCGTAAATAGCGGTGTGTACTGGTAATTACTAAATTTAGCGTTTCTCGGATTGCATGACTACATTTCCGTGACATACATTTAGCATGCATGATACGCGTTTGACATGTCTGAACAAAATTATGACGGAGAAAATCTGCATCTGTTATGGTGGTAAATATTGTCGGAATTTTGTTTTCCAAGAATGACTTCCAAGATGCACAGTAAGAGGAGGACGCAAAAATACTTGCTAATTCGATATTGGTAATAAACTTTTTGTATGCCAAAAATATTGACTGAGTCTTCTCCGTGCCTTTCAAAACTCCTACAAATTGCGCAGCATTGTATGTCTGACAGTGCCCCTGCCATAGTTTTTCCATTTTATTTTTGCAGTGCAGTTTGAGGTAGTTTTTCAAGTGGCTAAGTTTTGCTTGAGTACAAATCGACATTAACCATATTTTGCCGGTATTTACCATTAGGACAGAAGTAAAAATCTAAAAAAAACTGTCTAAAAGGCTGCCGGTGACATTAAATAATTTTTTATCACAATGCCCCGTAGTACAAGCTAGACCCCGTACAATGATCATGTTATCTGCTCACGAATTATGAAAGGCTCGAGGGTTAGACAATAGCCTTAATATAACAAAGTTTTATTTTCAATTTCAAACATCACATTTCGACCTTTGAAGCTTTTCTGAAAGAGTTACTGTGAAATACATACATGCGTTTACATATGTTGGGCCTGTCCGGAGCGCCGAGCTATGGCTACCTGAAAAAAATTCCATTTTTTCGTGCTCCAAAAATTTTCGATTTTAGACATCCGTATCCATTCGGAACCACTAAAACTCTAGACGTGTACACAATGCATAACTGTTTATAAATATGCTGAAGGCAGTGTAAGTCTGTATTTGGAGATCATACTAGCATGCTTATCATTCTTCGATTGATTTGAGCGATAATGGCCAAATCGACAAAAGCCTCTAAACCGCCTTTCGCCATAGCCGTTCCCAGCCTAATCTTAAAAGTTTTTCTGAAAACATTGCAAATTTTACAAAATAATATAATGCTTCATTTTAGTCAACTCGCCAGGTATATCTGTACTTGTAAAAGTTATCTCTCTTTTGCAAAATAAAACGGGTTGTTTTAATTAATACATTACACAAGGTAACTATAAAATTGGTAAAACTAGCACATTTATTCGTATGATATCTCACTCTGGATCGGATATTGAGAAACAGTCCGGATTCGATCTTCGCAAACGCTAACGTAATTTACAGCAGCTTATCCCAATTTCGACTACGAAATCTATAATAGTGGTAAATAAAGTCCGCAGAAAGTTTTTTCACATATGGCTTCAAGGCTTGACAAATAGGTAAACGCACATTGTAAAACATGTATTTATTTACTAAATCGAAATTAGTAGTAACATTTCAAGATGTACAAAATTGGATTGTCAAATCTTTATTAATGCTATATAGAAAGGAAAGTGGTTGACTGGGGCATTGTGATACGAATTTTGTATTCGAATTCTGAGTACGAGTTGAGTGTTTGGTAACTTTCTCTGGAAAGAATAGTTTCTTGATCCCTTTGGGAAAACCACTGATGAACTTAATTAGTGTATAATTACTCAGCTACATAATTGATCCAAAGTTGTGCAAAAACGAATTAAGGCTTTCGCAAACCATAAAGATGATATTCAGGAATTGTTTAATAGTTATATTTATTACCGGGGTAATCCATTTTCCACCTTGTAATTCCCATACGGTTTATCCCCCGGCAATCCTTAATATCCACAAGTTTTGTAAAAGGTGCCCTCAACAATTAAAATTTTCCAGTCAAATAGTTACGGGAAGGATTAAAATTGAGTACTGAATTTGACTGGGATCTGATAAAACAATGATACCATGTGAATGGCAATAAATTGCATCAAAGTTCTCCAACTTTATTTATGTGTTTTGCAAGTAAACCTAAAATCAAGCCGTCAATCACAACGACGGTTCAGAAGCCAGGTAAATATTTTCTGACGTCGGTTTAGCAATATCCAAGCAAAACCAAATTTCTCAGCATGTACGTACAGAAAGTTGTTTAATTAGTGCTTCGTTGAAAGATTTGAAATTGTGCGCACATTTTGAAAGCGTGCGTTTTGAAAGCTGTACGTGTTCCAAACAATTAATGCTCTCAGCAAGCGACATTGCAGCGTACTAATATTTAATTTGACTGAAAATATCTGACCAAATCTATTTCTAAAAAATCCCAGATTTCCGGGGGGGACATTTCCTTCTGGCCCCTGATGTATGTAGGACTGAAATTTAGTGTTGGGGTTTTTCCCAGCCACAAGTTTTTCCCAGTGGGATGGGAAAAACGTTTTTCCCGGGAAATGTCCAAAAATGCCCAGAAACTGTCCAAAACCCACACTGCATGCATTATATTATTTGTCGCACAATGCCCCCAGCCATTGAGTTTTTCCCACTTTTATATTAAGTGTATGGCGTATGAACCTAAGAAATAATCATAGTTTCTAGGAATATCTGTATGTCAATTTAAAAAATGTATTGTATTTTGTTAAAATATAACTTTTGATGACTGTCCACGATGGAATATAATTAAAAAACTAACTAACTAACTAACTATTAAGTGTATGGCACTGGAGTTTTCGACGGTTTTGGGCAGCTAGGTTTTGGACGTCCAAAATGGTGAATACCGGTATTTACCGGTAAATACCAATTTTAGTTTTTCCCCGATTCCAACGCTACTGAAATTTCCTTTTCTATCGTATACATGATATGAAATGAGCCATAAAAGACTTGCTTCACCTCCACAGCATATTCTCACGATGTTTCCCTGACAAGAATTAAGCGATTCAAGATTGAATTAATTAATTTATTTACTCATCAAACTGGTTTTATCAAAAAATTCCTGAATCTTTACCGTTTCTTTACTGTGCGTTAAGGGCAAACATCAACACATTTTGACGCTTTAATTACAGTCAAGTTTGGTTGTTCAAGCTTCACTAAATCCAAAGCCATCATGATGCCAGCATAACTACCCCGGACGGGAAAGCAGGTGCACACTTTAATTATTCTTATAATTACGAATTATATATATGGCCAACGTTAGGGATTCTCAATAAACTCGACTAGGCTGCAATTTATCAAAAAAAGTTTTTCCCGTCCTACACCCCAAACGTTGAATTTGAGAGAGTTGCCCAGTTATTTTTATAAGACAGATTGGTCAAAATTTTGGTTGGTTAAACTAATTGCTGGATGAAAAAGCGGGCGGTTATGATGTAACCCAAAAAACCAGTAATGCGTTGTTTACAAAATCTAGCTAAGGTTAGCTTGAAATACATGAAAAAATATTTCAATTATGCAAATATTAAGCAATATTAATAAAAACAGTTAAAATCAAAAAAATTTTTTTGGAAAACCGAGACCGCGCTGGATTTCCGCGGGTTGAATAGTATGATGACAGCGAAAATACGCCCGGGCAAAAAATATTGCTATGTTGGCCACATGCCACCACTTGTTTTTTATGTAAGTTCAGTAACATTTAATGTGTTTAATGTGCACTTCCAGTGCATCTAATTAAGTATGATGAAAT
>JAHZMY010000471.1:0-10607 GCA_027743915.1 Seira sanloemensis
GGCGGAGGTAGTCCAAGTGGAAAGGATGACATTAGCTGTTGCAGTGCAAGGTTTGTGGCAATGCTCTGTTGATGCGCATCGTTCATGGAACCCTTTGGCTGATTATGAGCTGCATTATTTGATGAGGAGGAGGAGGATGATAAGCCCTTGCTACTGCTCCCATTATTCTTTGGACTATTTAGCTCTTGATGACTCGGACCACCATGTCCCCTCGGCGAGGCTTTCACATTGCTGCTTTTTCCACCACCGCCTCCACTTTGATTGACTACGGCACTCGACGATCGAGACATGCTTTTACTTGCTCTGTCTACCGACTTGATTGATGGAATCGGATCTGAAGTGTCTAATAGATGTCTCAAGAATGACTTTTGATCATCGGGTCGACCTCCACCTGGAATACTTCGAACTGGGGAGTTATGCCTGCTCCCGGGATGATGATGATTGCTATGCAGCGCCGCTGATGAATGAGTTGATAATGACCCCCCTTCTTTTGACGGTTTATGACTGTTCTGCTTGTTCAGTATCAGATTTGCCGGAGAGTCGGAACTGTTGGCGACAGAGCCGGTGCCAAGCAGGGAGTTGATCGTGTAGGAAATGGCTTTGGACACGGTTTGTTGAAACTTTTGCTCTTGGAGGTTGGAGGCGAGGGCCTGGTGTCTGGGAGACAAGTGCTCATCGGTTATCCTAGGAGGCACGTTTCGCCCAGGAAGGGGTGAGAAACGATCTAGAAGCTCGGCAGTTAAACCTGGTTTTAACATACTACTCGGATTTGAACTTGTACCAGGTGAAGTTGATTTGGCACCAAGATAAGGACTACTACGATTACTTCGCTTGTGAGATGGGCTGTCATTCCCTTTTTTACAGCTTTTCAAATCATAAACTTCCGCACCGGTCATTGGAGGACTTGCCGGAGATTTGCTGGATTTTCCTCCAGCTTGCCTCTTGTAGAACTGATTATTCAAGCCAGGGATGTTTAGGATCGTTTTCCCCATGTCATACGCACGATTCGGAGATTTCTTCTTTGGACGGAGGTTTCCAGACTCTTTTGGCTCAACTTCGTTGAACAATCTCTTTTTGGGTGTGACAGTTGGAGGCGTATTGACACGACCAGACTTTTTCCCCATGTCGTGAGCCTCTCCGTTAGACTTGAATGACCTTGTCCCGTCTTTATGCTGTCTCACTGCGGCCGTTTTCCCAAGTTGCTCCGCCACATCATGTAAAGAAATTAATGTCTTTCTTCGACTTGCAAGTTTGGGTTTTGTCAAAGCCTCGCTCAACTTTGATTCGAGGATAGGGGTCTTACTATTATCTACTAGGTTTTCGTCGTTCGAGTTCTTATCATTGTTGTTATTATTACCACTAATACTACTGTCCATAAGTACACGAGAAGATTCATCACAGCAACACTGGACACTACAGTTTTTCTTCACCTTTACGAAAATAGCGTCGGTCCGTCGAAAGTAATAAGGCCATCTTTTTCTTTTGTTTTGATCCTGAGATAACTCTTCCAATTTACCACGAAGTTTAAGGGCACATTTTGCTGGTTTCATGTAGAATTGAAGGCATGCGGATGCTCCTCGCTGAGGCACTGGTTGCTTCCAATGACTCTCACGTGTTCGAGGGGAGGACAACATTGACGAGGCATCATCGGAAACTGAAGAAGAGTCATTATTTTGAATTACATTAAACTCATAAATGATCATCGCATAAATCTGCATATGGTGCTTTAAACAACTTATATGTATATGTAGCTTACGGCTATGAGAAGTTGAACTCTCCACACGGTTATTGTGAGTAAGAGATGAAGGGCTCGCGAACGAGGACGGAGTAGAGTGACAAGGAATGGTCGCTTCTTTGACTGTGTGGACCAAAGTTGGGAAAACCGTTTTACTTCTTATCTGAACCCATTTCGTCCTTTCACCTTCTCCATGATGAGTTAGCTCGAGACACAGAATCCCATCTACAATGGCAAAAGAACATTTACATGCATTTTAGAGAAATTACATACATATACATAGTAAGTAGGAATGAGTTTGACTGTTGGTTGTAACTCACCTTTGAAAAACTTTAGCCTTCCTCCAGGCTTTCCCACCTTTGGAGGCTCATTACTCCCCTCAACGTCATTTGGTGGGGTTAGTATCCCGTTCATTGGTGGCGTAGACCTAGGCGTTGGCACTAAAGTTGCAGGAGATGAATTGACGCTTCGCTCACGTTCCACAGTTTCCACAATTTTCTCCGAGATCCCATTTCCATTCTTAGGATCACAACTGGGGCTATCCTTTTTGCTAAAATCTAGAATTTGCTTTGAATCATTTATAGGACTCTGGGGGTTCGAACTCTCCCCGGACCCAGAAATCGGCGTGTCTGCTGCATCACTCATGCTGGGACTCGACATCGACATTATTTGCATTGGTCCGGTTTCTTAAAAACGGGTTACGCAGTAATAATAATACAAAAACACAAAGTTCAGACGTCGCATATCGGCATTACGTTTGCATTGCACTTGTCTCAAAACTGTATATCACAATATTTAGTTCCAGTAGGATTAAATGAGAAAGTCGCTCTGTTCCAC
Organism: Seira sanloemensis; assembly: GCA_027743915.1. Taxonomy (NCBI): domain Eukaryota; kingdom Metazoa; phylum Arthropoda; class Collembola; order Entomobryomorpha; family Entomobryidae; genus Seira; species Seira sanloemensis. The sequence goes on from JAHZMY010000471.1 coordinate 2,573, forward strand.
AAAACTGACATCGCATTGATGATCATGATGGCTTAAGCAACAAATAATTTTGCATTCTCCTTGCATTGATTTGCATTGTTGGTCCCTATTTCACAAATTGATTTAATTTGCTTTGTTTCTTTGCATTGCATTTGCATTGATGATTTGCAAAAGGGTTCCTTGAACTTGACAAAATGATGGAATTGAAATTTCGGAATTCCGCCCATTTCTCCATCTATTCTTTCAAAAATGAGAAAAATTAGCACTGTTTAAATACTAGACAATTGTCACACATGAACATAAAATCCACATTTTTTGGCAAACTTTTAACTGGCATACCCAAAATTTTAGGCTTCCATGAAGTCAAGATTGCCCAAATCCATGCTGCCTTCTTCACAACCCCCTGTCTCAATTTTCACTCTGATGGTAAAAGTGGACACACATTTTTTCGTGTCAGAATTGCTTTCTCCAGATTTTCTTCCAGACTGATTTCCCGTCATTCATACTTTTATCACAAAAAATGTACAAACATGCACTCTGCTCAAATTAAATCCACGCTCTCGCTGTATCTTTGTGTCACTACAAAATCCCAGATACACAATTCACATTTGTCCATCAGATAAGAGTTTTGGAATAATGTAATCATTTTGCATATGTTGCCTCTCTGTGATTATGTTGGAGATAAAAAAAAACTCAAGTGATAAATCCCATCACACCAATTTCCCTTTACCTCCACACATGAATAACGAATCTCTCACAAAAAAAACTGCATCTTTCACATTTTGACAAACGCAGCCATTCCATTGATGAATGGATTCAAAATACACACACACACATTGTAATGACACACACGACAATAACTCCCACACAACCACAAAAAATTCAACAAAAAAGCTGCATCTTTCACATTTTGACAAACGCAGCCATTCCATTGATGAATGGATTCAAAATACACACACACACATTGTAATGACACACACGACAATAACTCCCACACAACCACAAAATATTCAATGGACCTACACTATAAATGATGTAAAAAAAAGAGTTGGCCAGAGACTTTTTCTTTCAAAAAAATAAAATATATCACCTCGTTTTACTCTGAATAACAGATTTTTTCTTCTTCATGAATCAAAGAGCTTGTACTTTTTTCCCTACTGAAATTATCTACATATCATTATACATACATTCCTATTTAAAAATTGTAATATCCAAATATTCGTGTGTGTGTATCTCATACAAGAAAAAAATATTCTAATAGCTCAAATAGAGATCAGCAAAACTACTTTTCAATTCAGGAATGACGGACGACCAGCTACTAATTGTACACAGAGTGCTCTTCTTACTTGTACTTTTACATGTACAAAGTTAATAAGATCTTAGTCATATTTTACATAGCCCAGTAATATCATGTTGTCTAAAAAAGCAGTAGTAAGTGCATCATCATCACCACCATCATCATAGGTAAAGTCTCTTTTTTCCCTGGGTTTCTCGTTGTGATTGTAAAAGCTGCTTCTGCCTCTTCTATACACAACTACTCCTCTTTAGAAAGAGTGCTGCTGGTGGTAATCTGGTAATAGTTTATGTATGGGATTGGGATGTAAAAGTGTGATGGGTTGCAGTTGTCGAAGAATTAGAGAATTGGTCATACACTTTTACTCCACATCAGGCACAGAGGAAAAATAATGCTTCAATAAGGCATAGTATTTTGGTAGCAATAATATACGGTAAAAATGGATGAGAGCATTTTTTTTCTCTCTCTCTTTTTTCTCAACATTGCATATAATGCAAACGGGAACGAGTCTCACAAAATGAGGCAGGCAGACAACACCACCACCACCAACCATTCAAGCAAAGTATCGTGGCGATGATCATCATCCTATCGAGAAAAAATCTTTTTTCTTGAGTTCACTTTTCAGATCATCCATCCCTATCATCTTCTTCCCTGAAAACTAGTAAAGTTAGTAGAGACGCGTAAAATATAACGCACACTCACACACACACACACACCACCACCACCACCATAGATATTATGTGATATGAATGATGGAAACAATGAAAAGTTCTCTTCTGAAGGAGTGCGCCATAAGAATGCAACAAGCTTTTTACATGTATCACATCTTTTTTTTTTCGCTTGTTCTCCAAATCTTCTCATTCTTTTGAGATTGCTGTAAGTAGCTTGGCAGCTTCGTGAATTGTCTTCTTGTGAAAAAAGGTTGAAAGAGTTTTTTTCTCTTCTACTTCTTCTTGATGCATCATAAAAACAAGATCTCACTCGTTGCCTTCCCACACCCCACACACCTTTTTTATCTTATGCTCTGGTTACTCCGAAGACGATGAGAGAGGGGAAAAGGAGACCATCTTTTTCCTTCTTGCAATTAAAGATTCACTCGCTCACGTCTTCGTATTGTGATACATAGAAAACTATGATTACTGAAATCAATGCATTCCGCATAGTTTCTCAACTTAAAAGGAATCGAGCTCATTCAGATGACGCATTTATTTTTCTCATAATTTCATCTCTAATCTCCCCCTCATACCCACATGAACGAGAGAACCGAGTATGCTCTCTCTCTCTCTCTTTCTGAATATGTCTCCCTGTGAGAATTGGCGCATCTGCAAATCTCCACCTCCGGCCTGACGAATTCTATAACCATAAAACTCATGTAACATCGTAATTCACATGTGTATGAGGCAAAAAGTACCAGGCCAGGTTAACCAAGGGAAGAAATGTCACCACAAGAGATTTGTTCCCTCTCATCTTTTTTGGCTGTGTACTTTTTACGAGCCAGGGCATAATAAGTTTTGTGAGACCTACACAAAGAGTTAAAGTACATTTTTGGCTAAAAGAAGCGCAGAGAAGGAAGAAAAAAGGATGGAAGAACAACAACAGCTTTTTTCTCTCTCGACGACGCGTGAAGCGCATTTCCATCTCATGAAATGAACATGAAACCATGTCATAGAGCATATACATACATACACAATAGCGATTAAAACTATTTTTTCCACACAGTGTCATTATACCCGTGAAGAGTGGACTGGTTTTAATATATGCATTAAAAGCGTAATCATACTAATAATAGTAGAGGGATTTATATAAGACAGTGGAGAGTTTGCATGTAACCCTGTGTATAAGAACTTATCGGCGAAGAACAACAGTATGACACACACCAAACAACACGACATAGGAGGGCAAAAGAGATGATGATAGAATGGTCATAATAAAAAGGAGGAACGAGCCACTGCACACTGGTGTGAGACATCAAGAGAGTGTGCCATACATTTTTTTTCTCTTTCGCTCGTCATGCTTTTTCTATTAAAGTGAAGCCAACATAACAACAGCAGCAGCAGCGGTCGCTAGATAAGTTCCATCGCATGCCATCTTAAATAAAACACACAAGTACCCCTTCAGGCATGTGTGCAGCGTCAAGCCAGAAAAAAAATGCCTGATGCCATGCATGCCACGTACCAATACAACCACAGAGCATTTTTTCTCTCTTTTTAAAAGCTTCTCATTCTTTTTTTCACTTCTTCCTGACGCTATATACAATCGGGAAAAAGAAACCTTGTTAACTAACACGATATTATATAAAAAAAAAGTGGAAGACGATAGGTCCCTCGTTTCTTTTCTCCCCGCATAACTTACGACCGGAGAGAGAGAGAGAGAGAGTCAGTCAGAGTGCTCAAAAACTTACTTTACTACTGTTTTACTTGACTTAATAGAAAATAGGGAGAAATGGCAGAAGGGAGGGAGCTTGCACTCAGCATGCACTATAACTCTTAGTCCACTATTATTACACAAAAATGTGTGCATATCATTCTCTCGCTTCATCATTTCAGTCCACATCTTTTTTTTCTCTCCCCCAACAATCTATACCCGACAACAAGTACATGCGAGAGGAATTGTGCCTTACAGACATATCGTCAGAGAAATACTCGGGCTTGTTATGGAAGCTTTTTTACGATTTTTCTTTATACCCCGTTAAAAAAATCTTGTGATAAGGGGAAAAGTAAGGATGTATATATGTGCATGAGGAAAAGACAGATTAAACCATAAAGGTGCAATCAAAGCTTTTCCCTCTCTCTCGAAGAAGAAGAAGAAATGAAGTGTGTGTGCCTTGTGCCTACACATGTAACACAACATGACGCGAACGAGACAAAAGAACTTTTTTCCTCAAGTCCCTCAGAGTCTACCTGTGAAGCATGGCCAAATAAGTAATAAAGTCCACCCAGGAACTTGTAGGTATTTGAGGGCACTTAAGCTTATTTCGTGGCTCATCCCACATATTTTTGGCGAGACATGCCGACCAGAATCAACCATTAAAAATTAACCCTATGCACATGACTTTTCTCAATTGCACAGAATTATAAAAAGGCTTTTTGTGTAAAACTGAGGATTTTTTGTTGCTCAAAATCTGTGGGTAAAAGTAGTAAAGTAAAAGTTTGGGGATTAAAACGTGCAAGCTTCGTATTAGTACTTATTAAACCCTAAATTCCATTTTCCCAAGCGAAGAAAAGCCAAGGTGTAGAGCGCACACCTACAACTTACAACAGCCCATGTTTTAAATAAAGTCCACCCAGGAACTTGTAGGTATTGGAGAGCACTTAAGCTTATTTCGTGGCTCATCCCACATATTTTTGGCGAGACATGCCGACCAGAATCAACCATTAAAAATTAACCCTTATGCACATGACTTTTCTCAATTGTACAGAATTATAAAAAGGCTTTTTGTGTAAAACTTAGGATTTTTTGTTGCTCAAAATCTGTGAGTAAAAGTAGTAAAGTAAAAGTTTGGGGATTAAAACGTGCAAGCATCGTATTAATACTTATTAAACCCTAAATTCCATATTCCCAAGCGAAGAAAAGCCAAGGTGTAGAACGCACACCTACAACTTACAACAGCCCATGTTTTATCAAATTCATTTCCAGAGCAGGAAAACAAGAATAAAAATTACATTGCGGCACTCCTCGTCATCACAGCACATTAACTTTGAGCGTGATGCTTGACTTATTTTTTGAAAAAAAAGCCTTCTGCTGACAATTTTATATTACTACTGTTGAGCCCATGCTCTGAAGGAGCTCGGCTCGATTCAGAAAAACATAATAAAATGCAATAGAAAAAAATCCCGAGTTGTTTAACTTGTCCGCAAGGCAATGTCAAAACCGGTCTCTTTCTCTCTGCATTCTTTCATGGAGTTATGTTTCATCTTTATAAACACCATCATCGCATCACTTTTATGGGATAGATATGTACCGACCGAGGATACAATGAACGCTCGATGCTTCACCTCCCGTCGAAATAATGTAAATCCCACAATCCCACCTGCACATACATATTTAGAGTAAGCCACTAAATTTCAGGCATATCACATCTACTAATTAGGCTGAACCAAATAATAATACAACTTCAAAAACGGCTTGAGTACACCCATTACAAAAAAATGAGTTTTAAGAATGCCCCACCAACCTCTGAATTCAACGCTTAATCCATTCTTCTAAACACAAATCTCTGCAAAATGGCAAAGACTGCATATTTCAAGGAAGAATGCATATTACTTATAGCTTTTAGAAAAAATGAGAGACGCGTGGTATGCAACCGTTCCAAAGAAGATTCAATTGAGATTTTTTTTCTGTACAAAAGGCCCATTTCTTCCAACGATATTTTCCACCCTTAAAGGGCATCTGACAGGAAACTCGCCATCTGGAAAGACTTTTGGGAGGAAAGAGGGCTGAACAAGGAAACCTGAATTTATTACAAGATTCCAGTTCGTATATTTATATTGAACGATCCAACAAAAGTTGCATTTTTTCCTGTAAGACCAGCGACCATTCCACTCCACACTCCTCCGTACAAACTTTTAAGTAATGGTCAATAGACAACAGGGAACAATATCGTTACGCTGTTGTGTGTGCCGTGTTGTTGGTAAAACCGAACCAAGGGGCATATAGNATACTTTTAAGTAATGGTCAATAGACAACAGGGAACAATATCGTTACGCTGTTGTGTGTGCCGTGTTGTTGGTAAAACCGAACCAAGGGGCATATAGAAAAAAATACATGAACCGAACCACCTTTTCGTGCTTCCTCTTTACAACTTCCATCATATCTTTTTTTATGGCAAATGGCTAGGGTTTCAACCTCTGACTCTCACACAGCGTCTCATCATCACCACTTGCTACTCCTCTCTGTGTCCTCTCTTATTTCTTGATCATATCTTTTTTTTATGGCAAATGGCTAGGGTTTCAACCTCTGACTCTCACACAGCGTCTCATCATCACCACTTGCTACTCCTCTCTGTGTCCTCTCTTATTTCTTGAAATCGGATACCTTTATATCATTTTTTTGGCTTGTGCCAAACCTCATACCATTAGAACAAGAAAGAGACAAAGGCGGCCAAGAGAGATCTTTATCTTCACGTACACGACTAAATAATACCTATTCCATGCCATTATTGTAGCGTGAAGCCTGTTTCAAACACAAAAATCTATGAGGCATTATGTCGAGTTCAAAGCTTGTCACAACGCCTATATGTGCTTCTCATTCCGTATCGTTATCGAAAAAGGTTAATGCTTCTGATAGCTTTGCTTAGGCATGTGGAATGGGCAATTTGAGGAAAAACTGCTTTTAAACACTCAACAGCCATGACGGCAGCTGCTGCTGCTGCTTGCTATATCCCATGCATCTACTAAGAAGGAGTGTGAAGAAAGCTTGTAACAACAATTTTACCCATTCATTGTTAATTTCTCGACAATGGGATTGAAGTTTTTCTCCCATGGAGGATATGCGCTGATGATTACGTTTCTAGCACGAGCCATTCACAAGTCCAGAAAATCTTTAAAGGAAATGGCTAGTTTTTAAACATGCGAAATTTAAATTCACTTTAAAGGTGTTTTTTTTAGAATAAAGTCAAGATTTCCATAAGACGAGAAAGGAAGGATGTAATTAAAATTAAAGAGCCTACTTGATGCAAACATCTGCTACTGCACGTGTCTATATAGTTGATTGCAGTTTCTCATTCTAGTTCTTAAATATCTTATTTTGCCTTTGTGGAATTTTAATTTGATGCAATTTTCCTCAAGGAAAAGTTTGTCTGTCTTATCAATCTTCTTATGATCTTTAACTCAAAAGCTTAAAAGTTAAGTATTCCTGGTAATGATATAGATGTAGCGTATTTTGGTCACATTATATTAGCTCAAGGATACCCAGAAAGTGACAAATAAATGTCCAAGGTCACTATGAAATGCAGTCATTTAGAATTGGCTCTAAGCGTAAACTGTGTATAAAATGGTACTGCATCCAGGCATAATTACAAATGTGCACATTTTCTGCACACTTTACCATTTAAACATATTTAAAACAAAGATACGGTTTTGATAGATCATTTTAAAATTCCATAAAAAACTATTTGACTTCTCAAACGGTACTTAATTAAGCGAGTAATGCATGAAATATTTTGCGCGGTCTATAAACTTAAGTTTTAAATGATCTTTGGGGGTCTCCTCTGTGCACTGTAAGATCAGATACATGATGCTTACCTTTACCCACATAAATATTCAATAGCTGGGAAATGTATTTTATTAATACGATTAATTTAATCATAAGTTTATTCAATAATCCATAATTGCATTTAAAACGTAAATTTATCTGTCGTTTTCCTCTCTTCTCTTTCTGGACTAGCTCATTGCTCAGGAACTTTAGGTGGTAAGGTAAGCATAAAGCCTGTGAATGTGATCTGAAAGCTGAGCATCAATGCTGCGAGAAGGGAGAACAAAGACTGGGAGTATCAAATACTGCGCACATTTCATTATCTGCTGTTGCCCCAATCTAATGGTCATTGAAATTAGGCTTCTGTGGGCAAGTTTGAAATTTGTAAGCTAACAACAGATTTACGCGAAAACAGCGGCTTCTCCATGAAGTGCATTGAGTAGGCGTAAAGATTTTTGAAATACACAAAGTTTTATCATTCAGAATTACGTAATCGCTGGGTATTTGTTAACTGCTCAAGTGTAGGTAAAAAGACATTTATTTTGTATATGTGTTAGTGCGTAATTGTCC
>JAHZMY010000472.1:0-18725 GCA_027743915.1 Seira sanloemensis
CGAGATACGTAATTTTAAAGATGCCTTGTCCACAGACTCTTGAACGCTGTCGCCGCCGTCGTCCTCGTCACAATCTCGCCACTAGAAGACAATATCTCATCCAACAAAATGGCCTGCTTCCGGTGTCGTACAATACGCCATATAATGTCGTGTAACAACGCATTCATTCATAATTATATGAAGCAATTCAACTTCAATTGGATGAGTGCCTCTTCAAACCCGCCGTACGTCCCTAACTACTCACGTATGAAAATGGATGAGTAATGAGGTAACATTTTCTAAAGAGCTTGAATCAAGGATGATTACACTATTAATTTATTTTTAAACTTGGTTACTTACTTCATTCGTCTCTTTAGAAATGGATGCCTTCAACAATTAGACGTGAGCAGTGATTAATTAATGAAATGTCGGTTGTGTGCTAGGTATGTATGATGTATGATTTTATGTAAATACCTTTATTGGTTCTAAATTTAAAATTAAGTTTGTCGTACCACAGCGGGCATTAGTTTTATTCTAAATTTTGCGATTCATCAACATTATTTTAGCTTCGAGAAGGATGACCTGTCTTTCCTTGTGATCGAAGCCTGTTCACGTCCCCAGACAGAATTGGCACAAAAAGTTCTCATAAGGGAAACGTCTACAATCAACTCTACTTGATTGTGTTATAGCAGTGAGTGAGAATTACATTTTTTTCAAAACGGGGCTTAAAGCTCAACCTCCTTTTAATTCATTTTAATTACCAGTCTACAATAACAATAGGGAGAGAAGAAAAGCGGGACATGATTATAGCCAACATGATTTTGCCATAAGTGTATTTAAAAAATTGTTTTATGCTTATATAAATACAAGTCAAGTTGGCGTTGCACACGGCATGAGTTTTAGCTGACAACTTACAATGCGACAACATGCATGGAAACGGAATCGAAGAAGCATAGTCGTTCGTTGTTACTTGTGTGTAACATTCCGTTAAGGCGAAATAATAAGAACAATTGTAAATAGGTAAGATTCCTCAGGTTTTTTAAAACCACAAAATACAAGTTTACATGATAAAGGTGTTTTTTTTAAAGAAAAACAGAGGAAGTTGATGTCGACTCAGCACAGCCCAATCCGATTCTTTTTCTGTTATGTAAGCGTAATTCTAAGGAATTTGAAGTTTGTGCTTTAGGCAGTCTATTCAATCTCATCGCCTTTTCATCATCAGCTTAAGTTACACAACTTTTTGACTTGAAGGCAAATATGTATTACGCTAAACGACTCTTGCTGATTTTTATTGCGGCTTTAAACTGATTACGTGATTTTAATCGCCGATCAATATCGCAAATCAAAGGGTGTGTGTAGGTACCTGTGGCGTGTGAGCGAGTAGTAATAAAAATACACAAACTCGTCTTACTTATGTAATAGCTTCCATCACCCAAATTTCTAAAAAAAATGTAACAAAAGAAAAAAACGGCAATAATGATGATGTTGATGCTTGTAATTTCCGGAATTAGAATGATGTAACGATTCCTTTATCAATATCAAGACGTTCACCCGCCCACACGACGTGTACATGAAGGGAGTATTTAAAAAAGGTAGTTTATTTAATTATAGTTGAAAACACTATTTGTCTCATCTGGTTACATCAATCATTCATTCTAGCTCTGGGTTAAAGAGTGTGAAAAAGCTTTGTGAGACTGATTAAACTGTGTCACTTGATTAGAACATGGGAAGATTGAGTGAAGAGCAATTAATTCAAATCAGAGGCTGTCGTGACTTCGATAACAACGAAATGAGTTTAATTAATAAAGAATTTATGGTCTCACTATGCCCCAGAGTTTATCATTATGCTTCAATAAAATTGCATGAATTAATATGCTAGAAACTTCTAGCGTCATAAACTCATGACTCATGAACACTACGTATGAAACATGATATGATTTTTTTAAAGAAAATTAGTGAGCACTAAAAGTCGATTCATGATACTGATTATGACTGTTGATTTGCCAGACGTCGCCTTGAGGACGATTAAACACTCGTGAACACAAACGAGATAATTTTCCGTTTTGTGCAATAGTAAGACTAAAAGAGACGTTGTTTATGCGGGCTCGATGAGACTTCATAATCCTCGTCAGATTCCATGAGACATCATGTTTAATCTGGTAATAAAATTGTAGATTTTTTTGGATAAGTGAGAACTAAAAATATAAGGGGAAAGTATATACAGTTTAATTCAAAATGTGTTATTCTCAAAAAATGACATTGCTGTTTAGTAGAATTGAATTTCTAATAGAATTTAGTGAGCAATGCGTTCGACAACATCCGAGCAGTAAATATATGCTAGTAAATTTTACGAGCAGCAAAATGTATATTTAGGTATGGTATAAGGTGCCGTCTCATCATTTATAGTAGGGGTTTAGTTAAAAATTGCACCTTCCAATTTACTTTTTGCAACATTATCCCTGAGGAGGGCTTTCCCTTGCCTCTCTTTACTCGCGTAATAATTACTTTGGAATAGGCTATATTCAATGCTGATCCGAAAGTTAATCATTGCGTATAAATACCGAGGTAAATATCTGTTTATCCACATAGGTTTTTATGCCTAAAAACGTTTCGAAAAATCCGTGTGGAATTATAATAACTAATTTTCTACATTTTAATACTTGACTGATAAATTACTAAAAGTGCACATGCGTTTCATTGCTTTCATACCCATACATATGTACATGAAGAATTTTTCTCTGATAGAACATTTCAGCTTATAAGTTATAACCAACACGTTTATTAGTATTCCAACTTTAATGTTTTTCTTCGGAAGACCGTTCTCCTAAATATCTGTAAGCAAGCGCTAAAGATTCTAAAATAGACTCGCCATTCTCGCACCTTATGTCACATAATCAAATGTTAAAGTTACATAAAAATCCCTTCAACTTTCGAAATACCCATCTCAGAGGTAGGACCAACAAATCATAATTACTTCGAGCTCATCCCTTCCTTCAGTTAGCAAGAGAGAGTCGGTTGCGATTCAGCAAGTTTAAGCTTGACCATGTTTCATTTAGTTAATACACAATTGGAAGTAAAATATAATTAGACAAAACAGCCACCAACAATTGAAACTTTCAAAAAAGCTCCTGTATGCGTAACATCGGTACATTTGCATTTGCACTTTAAAAATAAACCATACACCAGGGCCTCTTTTAATTCCGAGGCCCTTCGCATGGTTAGAAGTGGGGATTTTTCGTGCATGCGTATCTACTCTCGCATCAAAATTTAGCAATATTCATTTATTAAATTCAATAACATGACAAAATCAAATTTAGTTCAAATTTTAATTGCCTGTCTAAATTTATATAAACATAAAAGTAGAGACTATTTCTTTTCCTGTCCATCCTCCAAACTCAAACATCATTAAAGATAGAAAAGTTTCGTGAAGATTATAACTAGGGTACACGAATCTACGAAGACTGCCCACCAAATTCCTCGTTTCATGTATTTACTTGCAAAGAATGATGATGCGACGATGATAACTTTTGATGACGTTTAGTCACGGTGCAAAACCGTTTTTTTGCCATGAAATTTGCCTGTATAATGAATGAATGGTCGTGAAACATAGTAAAAATTGTCATTACCACTGTCAAAGTCATCGTGTGGTTCCTTTTCATATACTTAATATTTTACCAAGTCAGCCTCAGCCGCATCTTACCATTTAATAGTACATAGCTATACTATCTCCACTGTTCTACTTTTCTGAATGAGTTAAAGTGGTTCCATTTCATCGTTAAAATGATTTGCTGCTGACGCAGTGTTTGAAACATTTTTTGAAACCCTCTCAAGTTATCTTTGGTTAAGTAGGTAGCCCAGAAAAATGCACATGATTTTGAAGAATGGAGTCATCATCACATTTAATTAGTTAAATGCTTCAAAAAAATACATGTGTAGCAAATCATTCATCAAAAGCATTATGAGGCTCCCCTCTGCGGGACAGCACTAATCATCTTTCCGCTTTTTGTCACATTTTAAAGAAAAAGTAATTTTTCAGACAAACAAATCATCTTTCCTACCTGTCGTGGCTGTCAAGAAGTGAGGAAGCTTTATGACTTCCCCCACCAGTCGAGCTTTGGGACCAAGTTCCGGCGCCCCCGCCTCCTCCTCCAGAGGTAAACTGCGAGAGCAGACGTTGCTGCTGAGTGTGATGAATCATTTGCTGCTTCTGCTGTTGCTGCTGAATCGACATGGTCGACGAGGACAGTGAAGACTGGCAATGCGAGCCAGTGTCGTAGTCCATCATACTATTCGGCGATCCCATTGACGCCAAAGGGTTCAAAGTGGACTTCATGTGTCTCGTGGTCACACCATTAGCACTGGCACCACCACTACCTACACCATGCCCATTCTCTGGGAAGAGTAGGTCCATCATCAATGTCATATCACTTGGTGCCCCACCACCACCACCACCTCCCACTGGACCACTGTGTGACACGCTGCGCCCACGAGACATGATTGCCATTGCTGAATTTGGATCCAAGTTTGAACTACGAATGACACTTGGTGGCGGCGGAGGAGGATATCCTGAACAAGGGTTTGCTGTTGAGGGGCTCGGAGCTGGCCGAGTCGCCCCAGTGGGAACGGCTGCCACCAACAGCCCACCAACGGGTTTCGTCCCTGACGACATGATAAATCTATTTCCGAGTGTAATTTCAACCAAGCATTTTCTAATCTGAGCTGGTTTTTATTAGTAGGGAGGAATAAACGCAATCATATTTTTTCGCAAAATCTCCCGTCTCTCTTGACCAACAGTGTCCTGCAAGAAATGAGAAAAATTGTAATATGCTGTTAGCATGATTTTTAAAAGAGATTTAAAAAATGAATCACGGGTAATAATAGACGCCATTCATTATGCAATTTTCAATGGTACTCTTCATTGACTGAGTGAAACGATTCAAGTCAAAGTCATCCTGTATACACATATAGACTTGCATACACTCGTCGTACAAAAACAGTTTACACGCTTTTCTCTTGGATTAAGGTTATTATTATGCTGTGCTCATCCTATTACAGGTGAGGAAAGAATGGGGATCACATTAATTTTTACTGCATCCTCATCCCCCATTTCAAGAAATTGGTTTATGATGCACCGTAAACTAAAATGGAGTTTATTATGTTAGCAGGTGAAACATTTATGTCTTGCTAAATATTTCTTGGCTTCGTCTAATCGCATTTCTTTTGGCAGTGCTTTTTTTCACATGGGGCAATTGTCAACTCTTCTGTCTGTAGCTCTTCTGTCCTTAATGTTCTGCATTCCCTCGGCTTACTCGCCACAGATTCGCAAGACCACAAGTCCGTCTCTTGTCCCTTCATCCGTTCTCTATGCAAAGAGTGCGGTGTCAAAACCACATCTTTTCAAGCGATTGCATGAGACCATTTGTACATGATCGGAGCAGATTTTCCCATGTTCCTTCACTCCGTTGAAACCACAACTAACGTGATTAAGTGGAGGAACGCCATGCGACTGACACATGCAAGCGCGTACGCATCATGGTGACAATTCAAACGAAATTTATGCTTTTTAGCCCTTTTTTGACGTGACTGCAAACAATAAAAAGTGCACAGTGTAAGAGTTATAAGGGAATCAGGTAAATGCTACTCTTTTTTCTCAGAAGAAATCAAAAATAAACATTATTGATCAAAACGAAGAAAAATAGAAAACAAAAACAGCATTTGTCCCTTTTGTTTCTGTGAACTCGAATACTTTCGAATTCGGAATTTAAGTGCATCTTATCAACTTCTTTATTTTCGTTTGTAGCATCGATGATGTGATCGTGTGCCGCCACTCACAGTGCCTCAACACTTTAAAGTATACATATTTTTCATTCTCTCATTCGAGAAAAATACACGCGGCATCTTTTTGCCCATCAGCACGCGGAACAATGGCATTTTCTTGGCAATGACACGGTGAAAATGGACAGCACAACGACACATACGAAATCAAGTCATGGATCAATATCCTTGCAAAAGGAGTAGAGAAAATTGGTTGTTTCCTTCCTTCACAAATAAATCTTCCAAGCAGAAAGAAAGTTTCACGTTCCAAGGGACACAAGACAAGGCACCTTTCTACTCAAGGAAGTGCAGAGGAGCACACTCAAATCTCAGTGAGGCGCAATCTGTCGTCAGAGGAACGCGTGAAATTAGGTATTTACTTGGCATGAGCATGAAAACTTGCTCTCAAGAAAAATCCACTTCAGCCATATATCTGCTCCCAAGCTTTGTTTTCTCTACGTTGCTGTTTAGAAAATGTCGTAAATAAATATTTTTAATGACCATCAAAATATTTTCACAAATATCTCTTTTTATGATTTAATGACGACGATTAAAAACTGTTTCTCTTCGGCAGATAAAATATGCCTACGATATCAGAGAACTAAAGGGTTATATTCAGCCAAGAAAGAATCTTTCCTAAACCCACCTGCAGGGATAGAGAAAGGACAAGACTGGAAACTGACTTTGCTATAAATATATAAAAATGCGTATTAGTAATTAAGCTCTGAGTCTACCTTTCGTTTTCGAATCAGATGACATTGACACTATCTTCCCCCTTTTGATAGTTTATGCTTGGGGAGGTGATTTCTACACACGATAAATTATGCTCTTAATGATTACACGCTGAGTCTGGGAGACAACATGAGTTGAGGTCCCCGGCTACTGTATACTCATTTTTCGAGCTTGATGGGAAGAAAAAGCTAATCTTGCCTTTGTCTCTCCCCAGTTTGAGCAATACGAGGAAGGAAGGAGTCCGCTATCGTATCTATTTTTACGACATGTTTCTAAACGGCGACAGATAACAAGACTGTATGCGTGTAGAGGAATGAGCCAAGTTAAGTAAATGCGAGTTTTAGATGAGTGTGCGGCTGCTGCATTCATTTATTAAAAGAAAAGTAGCTCATGTCACGTCCTAACTGATATATCGCTGATTACTATTGAAAAGCACTCATTCTATTACACTGTGCGGAGCCTCACCTTTGCTCTGATTTATTTTTTCAAATAAATTATGAAAGAATCACTATTGTTTTCTATGTGACAAGAGGAGAAACATTGATCATTTCTTGTAAAAGGTGTCGTGCGACAATGTCTTTTTTCTTCCTCTCTCTGGTATCCACTCAAAGTCAGTAATTGACGGATTCTGTATCGTTTGACAAAATACTTGGCGATAAAGCGCCAGAGCTTTCCATGGGTTGTGGGGGGATATGGGAATCCGCTCTGATTACAGAAGTTGAAGATTCATGTACTCACTCTTAATAAATTGATAGACCTTGCACTTACCTCCGATAATACCGATGTCACTTTATGTTTCTGCACTTTACTATATTGATATCAGTTTATTGCTGCAACCGAGGTTTGCAAAGATTCTTACATGAAAACTCACACTACATTAAACATCACAATGATTCATTACGGGGGTGATGATGAAACACGAATAAACTCAAAATGATCCTAATATTTCAGCTACCACAATGTTCAAACCTAAAATTAGTGCTCATCACTCAATAAAAACGTATTTCTTTGTAACGGGGAGTTCTGAGACGGTCCACCGTTTCACTAGTGAATCACTTTGAGAAAAGTTGCACATATAGCAAGCAAATGAAGAGGACGCGTGTGACTGGTCGCACAGCCTCCTTCAAACTGAGGATGAACCTTCACATCCCAGCTTGTCTCCCTTGCCGTTTTTCCTTTTTTTGCGCTACCATTGCAAAAAAAGCAAGGGAAACGAATAAAGGGGAGATAAAGGCTGTTGTAGAGGTATTTATGCAGCCAGCTTGGCAAAACAATGCACGTCATTTTTTTACACTCTAGCAAGCTCACAGAGGAGGATGAGCTGTGTAACAGAATTACCTGAAGAAATTGGTTGGTGGTCGAGCCTTCTGCAGCTTCTGATGTGAGGCTCCTCAAAAGAGTCAATAGAAACGTGCATGTCTTCAGAGATACTATTTCTGCGTTGAAATCGTTATGCAAAACCCTATGGTCATGGATACGGCCTCGTGTGGCATAAACGACATTTTTTAAAGTTTTTGCCGATCCTTTCATTTCGCAATTTAATACCACTCTCGACGTGATTTCCATCCCCCGAATGCGACCGTGTCAACTGCATCGCAAGATGTGCTGATCCAAGAACAAAAAGGCAGAACGGAATTTTCCCCTAATGATTCCGTTTTTCGCAATGTGGCTTCTATTCTTCCCTTGCAACGGAACGAATATAAAACTGCAAGAGTAAGTGTGGTATTATAAGAACGGAATTTTCCCCTAATGATTCCGTTTTTCGCAATGTGGCTTCTATTCTTCCCTTGCAACGGAACGAATATAAAACTGCAAGAGTAAGTGTGGTATCATCACCGAAATCTCTGATCACGTTATTCCTGCATCAACGCATTTTTTTCTCTTTCAAAAACATGGGTGACGTGATAGTTTCATGATACGTACAAACACTCCAAGGATCCTCTTCATCAGAGCGCATTATTTAAGTAAGTGGCACTATATGTAAGGCACTGCAGTTGCAACTGCAATCATATACAGTCGCAATCATTGTCGTCAATTTAAATTTTTTAATGTTATCTCGAATCATACGGAAACCGCATCATGTTAACCCTCTCTGCCTTTAAGTCTTGGGATAATTGAAGAAGAAAAGGATTTTTTCCTTTATGAGGAATGTGAATAGGCACACGAAGAGGGAAAATCAGTCGATTTGTGGACAGCTGCTATTTCTATTCTTCCTCTCTCCGAGTATTTATCTATACTTTTTTCTGAGCCCTTCATCATCATCATTATTAAAATTAGTGAGTAATCCTACCCCTTTTCCGTTTTTAAAGCAAATAGATTCTTAAAAAAGAAAACATTTCTCATGAGACTGTGATGATGACGATCATCCCCACTACAACGCCACCACCAGTAGCAAAAAATAAAACGAGAGACCCTACGCTGATTTTCTTCTCTTTCTCTCTCGTTTCCCTTTTCAAACTTAAACAGAGTGCATGCACACACATACATAAAGTCGTTAAAAGCTTGATACTGAGCTCCCTTTAAAAATGTTGTAAATAATGAACCGTTTTATAAAAAAGCTAGGTGTATATCGTCATCTCATCATTTATCCTCATCTTCATAACATAACAAAACGAAGAAAAAATAACAAAACAAAACTGTGAATCAATTGTACAAGCAAAAGGTAATCGTTGTAATCGTGTAATACGAAATACGACACAGGTGCATTTTTTTCATGTTATTTTGACAATAAGACTTGAGTAAAAATGTCAGGTATCGCACGACAAGATAGAAGTAGGAGAGTGATGGGGTAAATATATATTCTAAAAATAATATTATCGTTTTTTCTTCAAAAACTACATTGGCTCATTTACTTCAGTTTCAAGTTCACTTGTCAATGAGGGTACACGAAGTGCTTTCTTTTTCGATTAAAAAATGCGCTTTTGAACCTGATTGAGGCTGGTTGTCTTTTCCATTTTTTGAGATTAGCCAAGGTAAAAAAAAGTCTCTACATGCCCCAGTAGTATGGAACATTATTATTATGCCAATAATCTGTTTTGTTTGAACCATCATGTCACCATCAAGCAAACTCGTAGTGAATTGTAATTGTGGTGTGATTATTCCTCAAAATGACATTTTCAAGAGGGGATTATTACAAAACTTGTGCCAGACATAAGCGGAAGCAAGCCATTGTCGAATGTTAATGAGGATTAAATGCGCAGAAAACATAATAGCCAAGCTTGGAAAAAGCTCCATTGCAATTCATGGCTTTGTTAGGTTCATTAATTCAAGCGGAAGTAGATGGGGAAAGAACTGAGGATTCAAATTGGTCTCTGCAGTCATTCATTCTTCAATAATATTCCAAATATTTACTTCGCCACATTAGCATAAATATCCTGATACAGTCTGGTCTTCATTCAAAATTAAATACGCAACACAGACAGAGAATCTTCAATTGAAATATGTAATATGAAACAATGAAAACTTAATTTAAGTCGTATGCAAAAAAATACACACAGGTAATAAAAATTGTAATGAGAACAATGCAGATGATTACAATTACAATTATGATGACGCTCAAGTTAAAAGTTATAGTTGCGTGGCTGACACTCATTTCTTGCGCATTTTTTTAATCTCGAAATTTCCCAGAACATATTGTGACTTTAAGGCACTTCTTCTATACCCATTTTTATGGTATAAAGACCTATAAGTTATGACATGACGGTATTATATTCATTACACGAACAAAATAAGCATGCATCAGTTAAAGTAATGATATGCACTTAATGAGAAGTTTGTAACAACTTTGAAGTATATTCACCATAACATTATTGTTTTCAATTATTATTACGGCTATACGAATGTAAGTAATAATATTATTATCCATTAATATATTGCCATCTGTGTGTAAGCTGTACTAAAAATTCCTCGCAAAAGTTGCACAAGACTCGTTTTTTTTTCGTCCTGAAGTGAACAAACTGCTCTTGTTTTTGCGGGACATTGTTCTTTTTTTCTTCAGGACAAGAGAATGTAAACTTCCCGTTTCCCACAATGTAGAATAAGGAGGAGCAAAAAACGTGGACGTTTTTCAGAACGAAGATTCCACTCCATTTCCTCAATCCATTCTTTGTTTTATGTCTCAAGAAGGAAGGAAAAAATCGGAATTCCGAAATGAACTGGTGAAGAACCTGATTTTAAAATCAGGAGATTTTGAAACTAATTTCTATGGGAAAAAATCCAGCTGGTAAGTAACATAAATGCACATCAACTCTGGGAAAAAAACTGAATTGAGATAAACTGAAATCATGTTTTAGCTCATATTAGAGTCTACTTATCTCAAAACGCATTATGAAGGATATAATATGAACAGAGTTCACATGAAAAATGTGAATATGGTGGGAGGAGAAGGTAAGGGGAAATTGGAGAAAATAATAACACACCGTAAATCATCACAAGATAGCCGAGGCTGAGGCTCAACCTAGTCTGACAAAATGTAAGAATCTTGGGTTAAACTACCAGCGTCAAGCGTCAGCCAGTACATTCATAATTTAAAGGCGACTATCAATTGGTAGTTTTACGATAGAAAAGATTAGTAGTCATTTGAGTTTGTGAAGGCAGAGGAGGCATAAGATATGAAATCATGAAGTGCTGGGAGAAATGATATAGAAAGAGTCCCGTGAACAAAAAGTGTTAATCATCGTTGATTCTTCTCGCATAGGAGTTTGGTAAACAGCAGATGTAACTGAAATTAACGCCGTTTCATATATTCGATATTTGATTTATCATCTTCATGGATCCCAACCGTCACAAGAGTTTTCTCTCGCAAACATGATTCACTCTCAACCAAGTTATAGTCTGTGTGTGTGTGTAGATTAGGTATGAATGGAGATTATGAATAATAACGATAAATGTAATGTAGGTGATGATGACACCACTTCTTTCACATTCTGAGATTTTTTAGCAGGTGGTTGAATGAAGTAACTTGTGAGTTATTTTTTAAAATAAATATATCTATTTGTGAGTGTGTTGCGCTCACCATCATCCTCTAATAAACTGTATTTTTTCTTCTGCAGCTACAAATATATGTAACACACGGGACATGCATAAAGTGCGTAATGTTGTTCTAAAAATTCTTATTTGGACATTATCGGTTGGTTGGAGTTGAAAAGGATATTTGTTAAAATGTGGTAACTCATGCACATCCAACCGAGAAATAAAAAAGAGGAATTCTGTCATTCCTTTTTTACTGCTAACAAGTTCATTTGTACTGACGACGTGAGCGAAAGAGAGACGGGCGAAAGGATTCGAAAAAAAATGTTCAGAGATTTATTTTGGGATACACTTTAGTCACATGAGTACCTATAAATGGTTGCAACCGTAGTTATATACATGGGTACATAGATTTTTGCGTAAAACGCTTTTTTCGGCAGAACGCAGGTGTTGTTTTTTCATACCCAGTAATTAGCCTTGTTGCTCATTCTACTCAAGTTGATGGGATTGGGATTGGGACGCGATTCTGAAAAAATTGATTTTGAAAAAAGAACATGAAGGAGAGAAGAAGAAGGAAAAGGCGTTGTTTTGGAACCAATTGCATGAACTTCTTGCCGGTAATGAAATGAGGGGTGGGTAGGGTGTGACATCGCACTTATTTTAACAAAAATCAGAGCAAGATAATGAGAGCCCATGGATGATTATGTATGCTGCGGTGGAGGAGGAAATGAGAACGATAAGATAATACAAGAATAGGAGAAGAAGATATGTCTTCTACCTGAAGAATCGAGCGAGCCCTTTTTTTCCTGGCTCTCGTCGTATGCCGGGGTAGTGGTGAAATGCAAGGAGCACTTGGCTTGGCACACATTTTGATGGAGAAATGCGAGCATATATTTCATAAAAAGTTAAATCCATTGGCTAAAAAATGGTAGGGAGCTCTGACTCTGACTGCGAGCAGACGAGACTGGAAAATGGAACATGTTACATACATTCCCGTCGAGAAATGCCTTTTCTCCAGCAGCAACCACTGTTTTCCCCTTGCTTTTCACGGTAAACAAACAAGGAATTCTATGCTTAGGGTAGGGGGACCTGGAGAAAGCGCATATTTTGAGATGATTCTATCCATCCAAAATATTGCTTAGGTGGTGATTTATGAGTGTCAGTCGGGGGCGTTTTGGTTCCAGGGAAGGAACTCGAATCCCTAGAAACTAATATTAATGTAGTCGGCCAAGTCCCTTTCACGCAAAAAAATAATTAGTTAAACTCCAATCCAATGATCTCGTTAGCATATCGAATCGGAAGCTTCAGTGAGTCTAGGGCGTTTTTCAACTCGGTTTCGTGATACTTGTATTTATTATTGCATGATTAGATTATTTAGGGATTTCAGGGATAAGCTCAAATTACAAGATTTTAAGAATAGGGGAAATTGTAGGGTGAGTGAGTAGAGTTTGTGAGATTCGTCTGCGTGTGTACAATGTCAACTTTGAACCAGTGTCGGGTTCAAACCCATTTCCAGTCGCCTAGTCAACTAGTCACCATTGAGGATGGGGGAGGCGGAGGGGGAGAGCCGGTCTTAATTCAGTGCTTGGACAAGATACCTCTGCTCAGCTACTTTGCCAACTTTTACAGAAGAGTAATTCACACGGCAGGTATTAGCACTTGTTTTTGTATTTGTAATAATACAAAGCCGAAATATCCACCATCCTTTTGATTTCAAACTCGTATGAACGAATCATAATAATATTTTTCTCAAGATGTGAGGGCAAACAAGTACCCGATGCTTTTCGATCCCGATGGCCCTGCCGCTCTTGTGTTGGCGTATTTGATCAATTTGCTTGTATATTGGACCTAAATACATGAGGAGTAGGAACACCCCAAAGATGACACTGGGACTTTTGTTTCTCTACAACTTTCTAACTGTGCAGATGAACGGATTTCTTGCTTTAACTGTATGCTTTATGAGATACCATATTTTGAGGAATTATCATGCTATGTGAGAAAAATTATTGATGGAATTTTTCTGTTTCAGTTGACCTATCATGTATTCACGAATAACTTCAGCCTTGTATGCCAACCACTGGAGCCGGATGGGAAAGATTCAAACTGGGTACAGTTTTAACTTAAGATTTATTTATAGTTTAATCACTCTTAATTTCCATGGTGAATAATAATATTGAATTTGCGTTTTCTTGGTGTACAGATCATGTCACTCCTGTACATGTTTCACATCTCCAAGATTGTTGAGCTGCTTGACACAATATTTTTAGTGTGGAAGAAAAAGAATAATCAGCTCACCTTCCTTCATTTCTATCACCATTCCACAATAATTCCTGCTACGTGGATTGGTGTGAAGTTTGCACCTGGAGGGACTAGTGAGAAAGATTACTTTTGCGATTGATCTATGAATGAATGCATCTGGTGTTGTACTAATTTTAGCAAAATGTCTTTTTCTAGCTGCTGTCATTGCAATGATTAACAGTTGGGTACATGTCTTCATGTACATTTATTATCAACTTGCGGCGGGTCACATCATCTTTGCTCGGAAATACAAGAAGTTTATGACAATTTTACAAATCGTACGAACAAAATCCTTATATAATTTGGCAAAATCTTGGATTTCATTTTTTTAATATTTTAATTATTAAATAATTTGCAGAGCCAGTTTAGCTACACACTCCTCGTCTGTTCCACGGGATTATGGATAAAGCCCTGTGATTACCCGAATTGGATCCTTTGGTGGCTNTAATTTGCAGAGCCAGTTTAGCTACACACTCCTCGTCTGTTCCACGGGATTATGGATAAAGCCCTGTGATTACCCGAATTGGATCCTTTGGTGGCTCTTTCTCTACATGCTCTCATTTTTGATGCTCTTTGGAAAGTTTTTTCGAGAAACCTACACCCGCGGGGGCAAGGCAAAACAGGAGTCTCAAGAAGCCATTCGAAAGTCAACTGGTAGCACAAAGCGCGTATTTACCGAGGAAGTGTGGGAGGCTCAACAATTCGTCAAGGCCAGCAATCTCAAGAATGGATTCAAAATAAGTCTAAATTTAAAGAATGGGAAGGCCAAGGGAAAGCGAAAAGCGAGTTCAGACAGTAATAAAAACTTTTCAAGTACTTTGGAACAAAACACTTTTGTGAATGGAGGTCGAGAATCATCTAGTAAAATGAATGGAGGTGAAAGTTCCGGCACAGTGTTTCATATTATAACTGATAGAGATGTGTAGTGTAAGTAGGTAGTTAGGTTTTAGATTGTACAAATAATGTAGAAAAAATATACTTGATTGTCTACATGTGCAATAGTATTAAAGTCTATTTGGCTTTATTTTTCAAAACTGTGATTCTGAGTTCTAGTCAGAGTAGTACGTAGCATTTTAGAGAGACAAAATATCTGATTTAGTTTGTGTGATTTCGTAAGCTTTGACTGTAACACAATTTTTAAGGGAAATAAGGTATGTAACCTAACCAATTGCCTTAATTTTGTAACTTTTTTTCTAATGAACTTAAGTCTTACTTCCAAAAACGATTCCAGAATAGTTTATTGTAATCTTTGAGATTCCAAATCTTTTTACACTTTTAATCTTACGAAATTTTTAAAGGTGCAGAAAGAAAAAAAACCGTCAGCCTCTTGTATAGTAGTCAGTATAATATATTCTTGTATTATATATAGTGTGATAGCGTTGTTGTACACACTCAATGAGTCCAGTCCTTTCTCCAATTCCAAATATAAGGTTTCTCCAAAAATTCCTCCCTTTGAAAATGAACTTTTGAAATTTAGATTCCAAGAAACCTGCACAACATGCAATAAAACCAAATGTATGTAGCTGTACTTCGTGTTATTATTACATTAAGCTAGGTTTGTTAGAAACGAATCTCGATTGTCACGTACATAACAAATTGCTGCTCGTACCCAATGTATTCTAATCATTATTATTATTCATCACATTTATATTATTATAGTATTAATTCAATTTTCTCAAAAAAAGCATCATATCATGTAAATAGCGGCAACCAAATATTTAGATACAAGATATGACCCGTTTATCAAAGAATATTAATATTTAAAGTGAGTTTTTTTTAGGTTTAGATGGATGTCAAGCAGGTATGAGTAGCATAGAATATTGTGCCGTGTATTTAATAGGCCTAAAACTTCATAATTTTTACGATTAATAAGTGGAACTCAAATTCGTTTCATTGTCTCTAACAATATGTTTAAAACAATACTTCGAATATTCTGAATCGAATTGATCATGAGAATCTTTCAAAAAAAACAACTTTTTTACGTACTATACTAACAAAGACTTGAGTTAAAGAATAAGTTAGCTTTGTGTTTCCTACTGTGACATAAGCAAGCAAGTGCTACTGCTTTTGGAAAAGGATCAGACAATATCAGTATCGTAACTGTTAAAGAATTTAAATATACATGGAGTAATTGTTGTTTTGAAATGATATATTTTGGGCCTCGCCTCGCTGTATAGTGGCAGTTAGCATTATTTAGCATAGTTGGGGCAAAAAAAATTGTATCGAATGAAATTAAGTTACGAAGTTATGCCACAAACACTTAATTGTAGACGGATGTCTTCTTGTGCGCTAAAAATGATATTTATATTATACATACGAGTACGGTATTTGTAGAAGCAGTCAGATTTTCAAAAAAAAGTAACTGACTAAATATTATACATTATGTATTGATATGTATATGTATTGATTTTGAAAAAAAGTTGGACTGCTCTGCTTCCCGTGTTACCAGCAGAAATCAGCGGTATTGACAAACAGTTGCCTCTCAGGACGCAATCCATGTGCAATTTGAATACAATTAGTGTAAGGAAAAATGTTGAACTGCCCTTGTAATTAAGTACATCGAATTGGAAGAATAGCTGCTTGCAGAACACTTTTGCTAAAGTTTGCAAGTAGCATTTTCCCAAGTCACGAACTACGATAAGAAACAATGGATTATAAGAGTATTTATTGCCATACTTTGTATTTGTGTCTGGTTTCACTTGTGATCTCAATTATGATTTCAATTAGTACAGTTAAATTACTTATGTAACTGTTGATCACTTCCAAGGTCTGAGGCTCGTAATTCAAAGATTGTGTCGCGTGTATTTACGTGTATTGTATTTATTACAATTTATATACTATGTCTTTCGTTCGCACTGTTGTCATCAGTGATTCTGAAAACTGAATTTGATTGTATATTTTTAGAGGTTCGCAAAGTCACAAAAGCTCGTCAAAGTTCAACTCTTTTACCTTTGTGTTATGCACAAAATGCTTTTACTTAAATATTATAAGAATGCTGCTAGGTATGCGTTGAGTCGACCTTAAGGCATTATTTTATTATTCATTTGATTTGCCAAGATATATTTAGGAATAAGCTTTTTTCATACGCATTTGTAGTGAAATATAATTTACATATGAAAATAAAAATTACCGATTATTTCTCTACTTTTGTGAACAAGGAAAAGTTCTTTTGGAAAATAATGATAGATTTTTTTATTGGAACTAAATAATGAACCAAAGAAACAATCTTGAAACAATTCGTTTCATTCATAAATATTTAAGTATGTAGATCTTGATTACCTATAGATAAAAAATTACCAGTAACAAGAATCAATTCTAGAATAGAGCAACGCTGGAATGCGTAGAGAAACATTGAAATGATACTTGTAAAGAAGAGGTCGCTATCATCTCAGTTTAAGTAATAATTATTACGTATTATCCATACAAATTATCCTACATCAATTTGCGGCACAATATTGACTTGTTGGTTTTGTTAGGCTAAACCTATGCATTTTTAACTGATACGTATGTATATCTGAAACGTTTCATAGTTTCACTGGCATGACACGAAGGAACCCTTCCTGAGAGATTCCCTTGCTCCGATTTGTTCTATCCGAAACAAGTGTGCGTCGGCGAAAGGCCGACACTGCTTCGAATTCACCATTGTTCGATGAGCGTAAAAATTCACGGCTTTAGACAATTCAACGATGCATCAATACTCCTTTTCAACACCGAATGGCTTCATTTGTAGCCATCATCGTCTCAGCAAATAGCATTTTTCTAATTACACACATAATAATACAATACGTATAAAACAAGGATAATATGTATTTTTATAATACGTATATAAATGTCGGAGGGCTTATCTTCCAAACTTTAGCGTACATCAAAAAATCAAGATTCAATTATACAAAGATATTTTAAATATTAACTCAAGACATGATGGTGAAAGTAAAATCGTCATCACTGAACAAAGCAAAGAGTGCAGCAAAAATACGAAATTAAAGATTTGACTATTTCAGTCCATCTATGGCATTGAGCAGATAATTCACCACGAAGCAACTTCATTCAAGCAAAAAATACCGGTTCTGATTCTGATTGCTTTTTTTCCAACCATAAAAAATGTAAACTTAATATCAACTTAAATTAGCTATAAAATCTATGCCAAAGTCTAATGAGGTAAATCAGTTCTGTCTATGACTCGAACAATCTCAAGTCAGCAACGAAAAATAAACACGATTGGTATGCATGCGCTACAGATCAAGCTTAAAAATTGTCTTTCAAAATCACCCAAACCAGTCAACTTAAATTCTCTGGAGAAAAAACAAAACGTTGAAACTGCCTTTATCATCAACAAAATATAATGTGAATGAGAAAAGGTGCCTAATTTTTTTTTACAAAATGGAATTTGAACTTAGCATTTTATACAACAAATTTTCCTCGATAAATTAATCACAATTAAACAATGGTTAAGATTTAGTTAAGCATCGTATGCCGATCATATATATTTCGCCGTTGCTCTTGAACTTGTCGTTTCCACTTGCTCTGTTGATGACCGACTCTGTTGAGCACGCCCCCAGCAGGTGTGGAAGATGGCCCGGAACTTGTCGCCAAAACTGTAGTAGATGAAGTTGACGCAGATGCACCTGTTACTCGCATGGGATGAGAGGTTCCGCCTCCACCGACTGACTCATCCTGCAATGTTAACAACTCATTATTCTCGAGGTTGGAAACTTAACCATTTATCAAAATCAATCATACAGACTAGAGTAATTCATGGGATTGAAGAACAATTTCAAAATATGCGATATTTCACAATAAAGTAGAATGTGTCTGGTTTTTTAACCAACCTTGATTATTTGGAGGTTTCTATTTTCATATCTACACTCGCATCGTGGACAGAACTCGCCTTCCTTCCCCCTAAAATCCCTGGTTTTTGTGATTTCTGGCAACAC
>JAHZMY010000473.1:0-10716 GCA_027743915.1 Seira sanloemensis
GGAAAATATTCCAAACTGTTATGTAAACGCCATGGCCTACACGCTCGACTCGTGCCTTTAGAAAATTTTCCTTTTTTCTTGGAACGTGCATTCAATGACTTGAAATAATTTGAACTGAGATAATCACGTTTTGGAGTTTGCAAAGTTTAACAACAACCTCATATGTATGTACATAACCATCAAAATATTATGATGACTGCACTATGATTGGACTTTATAAGCGCAACTATGATTTGGGTGTTTGTATGTTCCCTGTATTGAAGTTGTCGGAAGCTGGGTGCTGAAGTCCAACAACTGCCATCAAACGCACTCTGATGAAATTTCTAAATAAAAAAAGAAAAAAAAACAGGAAAAGTCCTTGCCCCACATTTTTAGTGCAACGAGCTGAAACGATTGGCCGGGAATTTGAGGATTTCTTTATCACTTTTGCTAATGACTCAACAGTGCAAAATCCTATTTTGAAGAATTATAGCTGGCTCTACAAAGTTGCTTCCGTCAGGTTTGGAAAAACATTTCTGAAGTTGAATACTTACCCTTATAAATAAACATCATTTCACATTCTATTTTTGCAATCTTCACGTGATTCATGTGCACGCCACCATTTTCCGTGGAATGGGCATCAGTATTGCAAAATTACCATTTTAAAATTGAATTCCGTATTTCGGGAATATGATTATATTATTCTAGAACTTATTTAAACATTCCTCTCCATTAACTTCTCCTTTGCTGTATTTTTCCACTGGTATTTTACGGTAAAACTACTTTGACGGAAGCAAAATAAATATATTTTGCTGCTACTTTTGCAAAAAACAGGATAGTGCAAATGCTATCGTGTTGGAGTACATATTTGCCTGCCGCACTAACACCCAAAGTAAACAACGTAAGGAAATTTTCTCTCGAGGAAAGCACGTATATTCTCTCATCCACACATCTGGAGCACGATATCATCATCGAATTTTTTTTGAAAGGAAGTAGGTCACAATCCAAAAAAGCTTGGGGCTTGCCGCGATCCCGGACTAAATATTTTTTCCGCATTCTTCAAGGATATACATTGTTGGCGTGAATTGCGCTAGAAGGAGAAACCCGCATTTCCCATATTTTGAAAAGTTTTTCCCCGTTGTATGATAGATATATTATGAAGAAAAAATGGATCTAAAAAACTGGCAAACTATGACCTGACCTTCCCCTCCATTTTTAAAACTGGGTTACAGAGCATTTGATTTTAATTTAATTTGATTCAAAAGTGTGCAAGATGAGCCTTAGAACTTTCTCCTGTTGCAATAATGAGATTGCATCACAATGTGAAGATAGGCTGGCATTGTAGACCTTTTAGAGTTGTGTGGAGACGTGCCAAGATCCAGCCGCAAATGCAGTTAATCTTATTTTGAAGAGAGAAAGCGAACAAAATATTTACGTAAAGATACCCCGCTTTCAGCCTGCTGGTAAACAAAGACATATTATCGCAATTATTCTTCGTTAGAATTGTAGGAAAAAGCATTGTTAATCTTCCCCACCAGTGACGTGCGTGGCTCAAAGAAAGCAGAAGATTTGTGATATTTTCTTACTTTTGTTCCCACGAGTCACTCATTCCGCCGACATTTTTGTGAAGATAAAAGAATTGCTTGTATCAAACTTTATTTAGGGTAAGTTCATGCGGACCTTTTCAAAGAAAAGGTCAATTTCAGAAACGTGCGTGATTCCTTAATAAATAGAAAAGACCGTTATAATCAGGCTTCTATTTACCATTATTGTTATACATTGGCATTTCCCAAAATCTTTTGGCCGAAGAAACACTTTTCAAATCACCCTATGTGAAAATTTGCTGCATATTTTATGCTTGTCAAAACAAGGTAAAGCGTCTTTCATCTAAACAAAAAAAAACTTTTTTTTAAAGGAATGGAATTGCTCAAGCAAGCCAAAATACGATCTTATGACATATTTTTCTTGAGTGGATTTTTGAAGGCTGTGTTCTTTTGCACTCCAAAATATTCCGATAGTTATCGCAATCTCAACACCTCCATGTGCTAACGTTAGGTGAATGATTGAGAGAAATGCCATTTTCAAGATCTTGCACAGAAAGGCATTCCCCTTGACCTATCCACAGATTCCACATTGATGACAGATGTACAGAGTGGGTTTTTAAGATAAGCACGTTTTGAATGTAAACAACTATAGGACTAACTGCTAATGGAAGTTTTCCACTTTAGGCTAAATTGCCAACATGTATTTCAAATCCAAGGTTTGACTTCCTCGTGAACAAACCTTCATCTTGCGAGCTTCATCTCTTTACAAGTTCAACGAAATCAAATTCCAAAACTTGCCATCGCGCAAACATAAATTCTTTGAATTGCAATTTTTTCAAATTACACATGAAAAAAACATTGCCAGAAGGGAGTATTGTACTGTGTCACATTCGTCAGACAAGGTATTTTCGAAGGTGACGGAAATGTTGACACTTTTTGGAGATAATTGGATACCGGATGTACGTACTTGCGGAGTTTTCCGAAGAAAAAAGAGCGTTTCAGCATTCAACTGTCACTGACGTTGCTGCTTTGACTGCATACGTTTTCTTTTTACTACGTCATTTGTGATTTATTCTCTTTCGGCATATACATACATATGTTTGCGTTTATACATATAAAAAAGAAGTCACAGATCAAGGAATGCATAGGTATGTACGTAAGACAAGGTTCTTTATAAAGTTTGCCGTTGGTCAGTCGGAATTATTTTTGGGCGCACATAGGTACATATTTATAGTATTTATCCGGTTCATAAGTAATACGATAGTCTGTGGATTCTAGGATTTGCATAATGAGATGCGCAAACTGTTTCGTAATGAGCTTGCGTAATTCTATGCAAACCTTTTTGTAAACTTCTCCCGTTGCTGTATTCTCTAAAGGAATTCTTCTCTAAATTGATTCTTCCTAGACCAGTTCCTTCCAATCCGTATTAATTTTCACTTCATTAAAAAGAAACTTTCTTTATGTTTGAGGTTTGCACTTTACACCAACGCGTCATACACCCACTTCCTTCGTTTTTCAAAAGGGAAATGATATTTCTTTTTTGAGAACCGAGTCGTTGATTCCAGCAGCAACCATGAACATACAACGCTCTCGGTCATTAATGGTATGCAAAGGCGTATTTTAATGATGAGCCTATGTACCTGCGTAGCTTTTAATTTACAACAAAATAGACTAAATCCTAGAAAACAAATTAGAAGGTCAAATTTCTCTCCAACGCAACAGAGATTACTTCTTCCAGCTCTTGCAACTCCAAAGCCTATATTTTTCTTTGTTGGAAATACATTAACTCTGTTGAATGCTGGAATATGGAGCAATGGAAAAAAATACTCGTGTTTGTCATTTTTATTTTTTCAGGTTGACTTTATTTTCCTCGTTGGTTTTTCTCTATTGACTTACATCAGATCAGATAAAATAAATAAATAGGCCACTGAAAATTTTAGGAAAAAACTTTTTATGGAATTTTTTCTGTCCAGAGAATGTCATTAATCTCGTTTTAAAACGACAGTCTGTCTCTAGTTCCATAGATCATGGAAAGTTACTGGCTGCTCTACTTAGAAAAAAACTTTTTATGGAATTTTTTCTGTCCAGAGAATGTCATTAATCTCGTTTTAAAACGACAGTCTGTCTCTAGTTCCATAGATCATGGAAAGTTACTGGCTGTTCTACTTATTTTATTTCCTAGTCGAAAAAAACTTTCAACAGAACCATACAGTCGGGGAAAGTAGGTCATTGATCAGATCAGTCTGCGAATTATGATTACGTAGTTTGCTGTAGTCGATTTGGAATCCTATCGGTATGCTGAATAGAAAAAAGTTTTAAAAATATTCAGAACATTTCTAGAATATTTCAACCTTACCTGACAATCGTTGTGAAACTAAAGTACAACTGAACTGTAAAATTGAGATTTCCTTCAACTCTGAGAAAGTCAAAATATTTATCTATCTGTTTGTAGCTTATGCTATCAAATAAGTGGATAGAAAGTAAAAATGGCATATTTTTTAGAAAAAATAACACGACAATATGACGAATGTATTGTCAAATTTTTACCTTTACGCCATCTTAAACTTACACTAAGAAAAAAGGTAATGAACTTTGTGAGCATTAAAAAGTTTTCCCATTTTGGAAAAAGAGCTAAACCAGTGAACCGGAAATAAAAGGTGAAGCAACAGCCTACTTTTCTTCTGGCTTAAGATTGCACGATCCTGGTCTTCTTTCTCTGCAAATGAGTCATTTTATGCCCCCGTAAAATGCAGCCAGTAAAGAATCTGGGAGAAAATTAGAAAAAAAATGTGTCCACTAGCTTTAGGTCTCTACTAGTTCCAGACTACCGCCACCGAGTCGGGTTATGTCCTCGTAAAATATTTCCTCTCAAATTGGGCAAATGAAGTACGTAATGCATGTATGCACAAATGTAGATATATGAAAAGGTGAAATTTACCATTTCTCACGATGGCATTCCTTAACCTGCTTTAACTGTCAAGAAGGTAAAAAAAGGTTCGGTTCTGTTTGAAATGCGGCTGTGATTTACCGTTGGTTGCGGTAGATCAAAATTCTTTGCATCTGCCAAAGACGGGTCCTTGTCGCAGAAAGATCATTTGTCTTCACAATCTCATAATACCCTTACCAATGCAAATCATTCGTTTGAGAACNAGAAAGATCATTTGTCTTCACAATCTCATAATACCCTTACCAATGCAAATCATTCGTTTGAGAACTGCTTAAGTTGTCAAAATCAAGATTCTTTGGCCGGTGCAAGTGTAAACATAGTTCGCAAATTTTTGACGGGATATGGGACGAGGGCATTTCATGCAGACGCTGTTTCATATTACAATTTGGAATGATTTTCAAACCCGTCTTTCCAATTCTTTCACCCCGACGTGCGGATTGATGGGAAAATAGGTGTTCAAATCAAAATATCTTCAAACTTAAACAATTTTAGAGTCAAAGTGATCATAACTTGATAAGTATAAATATCCGTTTCATTCGTTTTGGAGATATTTACAAATTGTGTGGCTTTTGCAATACAAAACAATTCGAAAAAATACATGCCCCTTGAATAATGCAAGAAATTTTAGAGGTGAACGGATGCGAATAGAAATTTAAGATTTTTCTGTCAGTTTTTTTTGTTCTTACAAAATGTGTACTATTTTACTCACGGGGTAAAATGATATATATTAAAGCCGCATGAAGCCACGTGGAGTACAAACTGTGATCCGTTACTCCCGGCGCGTGCTAATTTCACGGTCATCTTTTTCTATCATCCAGAATACAATATCTTTCAGTTCAAGCACTTTCATTAGGCAATTACATAAAATGCTACGTATTATCATCTTCTCTAGTACTGCACATGCCACTCAAACAAGATGCCGTTAGACGACCTACGACGAGTGGCTTCCTCAGTAAAATCCTATTTCTTAAGTGGAATTATGAAGGTAGATGCGCGTGCCGTCTTTGTATGTAGGATAGTAAATAGTAATTGCTGCAAGTGCACGTGTTTCATGGAACAAATTACTCTTCCTCGTCGGAAAGACATTTATGCAAAGTCAATTGAAGCGGCGGGTCACAACAGTAGCTATAACTAATCAAGTCTGAAGTTCTCGGGAAGACTGAGACTGAACTCGTGGAAAATTGGAGGGCATGTGCTTTCCTCGTATGCAAAATGCTGTGGCTGTGGCTCGTGTATTCCTCTATAATTTCGTATTTAGAAAAAGTTAGTGAACGCTCAACGTCTGTAATTTGGTTGGGTTTCTTATTTGAGGCGGTTGCTATTCTCAGGAGGAATCTGAAGGTAAGGTATTTCACAAGTTGTCAATAGATACATGATTGTCATGTAAAACATGATTTTTAAACATAAAGCATACAGGAAAGAATCAGATATGTAATTATAATTATACGATTCATTTTGTAGAGTCTAGCGGTTGGATTGGTTAGTACAAGATGAGTTGTAGGGAATCCGAATGAGATTATATTTCAATTAAAATCCAGGGTTGTATTCCAAATCGATTTTGAGCGCATTCGTTTTTTATAAGAGGTTAGGGTAGCAAACTGTAGTTGGCAATTACTTACGAATGAAGCATGACTTAATGACTTACCTCTGTATAAGGGAAGCATTCATATTAATTTTAATTATACATGCCGCCCTTCTACAACGTGAGCCATGCACAGATCGTCCTTTTTGGTAATTACAATTAGGAAATACCTAGTAAATTTATGTGGGACAAGGTCACTTCCTGAGAAAAACCTCGGAAATCGCGGTATAAAATGCACCGTAAAATCATTCCTCTCCTCACATAGATAAAAGGATTATGAATGATGAAACCAGCATGTAAATTTAATCCATATTTTATCTAATGTATTTGACTTTGACTTTCATTTCTTTTCATGCATTGGCATGTGTGACATTGAGAATAATTCCTTATACCCATATTGAGTTCCACCTCCGTCATATGAACATGGCTCATCAATGGAGATAAAAAATCACCTTTCAATATGATTTCTAGTCACGGTCCAACCTACAATTTTGTTTGCAAGAGCACATGTAAGGAAATAATTTCCTTCTCGAAATTTCTAGCTCAAGTTGGTCTCAACTTTCCCGACCATCGTGTTT
This sequence comes from Seira sanloemensis, assembly GCA_027743915.1. Classification (NCBI taxonomy): domain Eukaryota; kingdom Metazoa; phylum Arthropoda; class Collembola; order Entomobryomorpha; family Entomobryidae; genus Seira; species Seira sanloemensis. Next base: position 6,631 of record JAHZMY010000473.1, read on the forward strand.
TCCCTATTTTAAGTGGCTTGTGTACTACTCAAATGGATCTAGTAATCAAAATAGTGTTCTGGGCTTTAGACAGAATCTCAGAATACACGGAAAGTAACCAAAAACATTTGAAGAAATATCTTCCGCCTGGTATTTAAAGGGAAGGTGGATTCAGCACAAATTCGATTGAGTGAGTGAAGTCTGCAACATTGTAGTTTTATTGGTGATAACCTTTTTACAAAAGCCAGAGGAAGAATTAGAGCAGAGTACCATTTGCATGCATCCAGAAAAACCTTCACTAATAATGTTTTATTATAATTTGAATTCTAGTACCTTTTGTCAAAGCACGAATTCGAGGATCCGGTTAAATTTTTGAATTTGTAAAAAGTAGGTCTAAGATTTCATGGCGATTCTCAGAATCCTTACCAATTTTTTTTCGGGGGCAACGTGGAGCACGAGCCAGCACCTGTCTCAGTTTTACAAAATTGTGTCTGCCGTGACATAAAGAATATTATTCAAGTCTCATTTCCAACATTCCATAAAGCCTGTGAAGTGGATAATAATGGTCTATAGGATTAGGTTACATGCACGCTCCAATTTATAAAACGAAATCTTTCTGCTGTATGACACGTTACAAGAAGATTAGAATCAAGCATTTTCAAAATACCCGAGGAAAAAAAAGCCCGACGGAGATTTTGTGTATGGCAGACGAACACGCTTAACCTACTTTTCTCTCCTGCGACGGTTGACCCCACATTGGCGCCCATATAACGTGGAAAATGCAAATTTGTTGGAAGATAGAGCGTGAAATTAAATTAAAACGTATTATGTTGATGTTGAGCTTTGGCCAAGAATTAGATTTCAGTAATGAAATTAAGAATTCAGGACAGATTTTACAACCTTGTTGATATCTCACTTCAGACGGAAGAGGGATTTAAAGGAAACCTACGTTGCGTCGTTGCTGATTGATTTCCGTTATTGCCCCAATGAAATATCTCGCCGATCCGTCAAAGAACTCAAAAATGGACGGAAAGAACGAAGTAGACCAAAAATCGAAGCTGAAAGTTGAAGAAAGTGAGCACGAAAGTTGGTATTGACGCTGACAAATGCATTTAACCCCATTCAGTTTTGATTTCAAGCAGATTAACCTATGCCAATAAATTTTTATTGGAGATGAGAGGATCAGTCGTAGTCAGTTGATATCTCACTTCAGACGGAAGAGGGATTTAAAGGAAACCTACGTTGCGTCGTTGCTGATTGATTTCCGTTATTGCCTCAATGAAATATCTCGCCGATCCGTCAAAGAACTCAAAAATGGACAGAAAGAACGAAGTAGACCAAAAATAGAAGCTGAAAGCTCAAAGAAAGTGAGCAAGAAATTTGGTATTGACGCTGACAAATGCATTAAACCCCATTCAGTTTTGATTTCAAGCAGATTAACCTATGCCAATAAATTTTTATTGGAGATGAGAGGATCAGTCGTAGTCCTTGTATAGGAAGTTTGCGGTATAAACTTTTTCCTTGTCTTGGATTTGAAGAGGAATTATCTCCGGTCTACGTTAACATTCTAATCGCAGAGAGACATCGCGCATAAATCATTTCAAGACGAACAAGCGATTCACAGACTTTTTTTTGCAGTTATCATCTTTCAAACTTTATGCAACTTGTGTTTGTACGAAAATATTTTTATGTGCTGCTGACCGATTTCAGAACTTGAGGCTTACAATTAGAATATTAGACAAAAATATGATCCACATACATATTATAAGGGAGCATTCAGTTCACATGTACATATGTATGTGTTCAAAAATGCTTCATTTTTATGCAAAAATAGTGCTGTGATTCAAATGATTACGTGAGTTGTACTGTTATGCAAAAATAGGTTCATATATTTCATTTTGCTGCCATCAAAAGCTTCAAAACCTTTTGTGATTTGTTAGTGAATGCAAAATTTTGAAAGTATTCCTAGAAAAAGCTCTAGCATACATCAAAGTGAAATTAATCACAGCTAAATTACTTTCGGCAAAACACATTTCAAGCATAGAATTAACAAAGCTTCACGTGTATTGAATAACATATACTGATTAAATTTCCGCTGTACATGTCAATGCTCACATTACCCTGCATCATGTTTGCAAATTTTGCTACGAAGCCAGTCAAGATCCATTCTTTAATAGAGTGAGTTAATATAAATAGTAGGCATAGATCCTTTGGAACAATAACAATCTATAGAAATCTACCTACCTCTGCAACATTTGACACTTACTGCCTATGATACATGCATAGTTAGCTGAGAATCATACCGACGTATGTACCTTGGAAATATAATATTGAATTTGGAAGAATGGAGAAAGTAAGCAGGTTCAAGAGGATTCAAATACACACATCAAAAGATTCCGGTTTTGTATCAAGGATTTTGTTAGCTTTAGCTTTCACAAGGATTCCACCGGTTATTAAGGTGAATCTGGTTCTGGCAAGCCCGGACCGGTGTGAGGGATAATAGAACTCAGCTTTCTCTTTACTGCAACAACTTATTGCACAATTCACATTTAATGGAAAAAGGAGTCCTTACAATACTCTATAAATTACATAAGAATCTTAAATAATGCTAGTGAAGAAACATTTTACTTTAGCGACTCCTGGCCAATTATTGCACAAATGTTGCCTTTTTCTTTTTCCCATAAATCTCTATTGTCTTCAATTTTGATAAGTATGGTTGAAAATTGAAGATTTAAATGGTTTGGTAAACTTTTTAATGCAAAGATCTTGACATACATATATTTGTTTGATATTACTTAATGTGTAAGTTATGAATAATAAAACATTGTAATAACGTTTATATAAAATTATATTGCTCGAAAATGTAAATATCCTTTTATGAAAATTATGTCCAGAGTGTAATACCTCATTTGAGGTTCTGATTTAAGACAAATTTTAAATTTTATCTATACCAAAAATGTCCAACATTTACCGGCTTCAACCATTTTGGTTTTGGACAGAAGGCAGCAATACTCACATCTTGACTTTATCGGAATATGAAATGAAACGGGTTCCTTTGTAGATATACAAGAAATTAGCAATTTTGGTAAATCGAAGGCCACCAAATTACCCTCCTCATTACTATTCATGACTTCCGAGCATGGTTAATTATTATTCCGCATCATTAATTCAATGAATAGCCAGGTTCAAATGAGCCTCACTTGTTTACGCAACCTTACTATTGCATATGTGGTCTTGAAAATACGGTCCATATGGATTTCGCCGTAGCCATGAGAAAACTATTCATTTACACAGGTTTTCTTCTTTTGCTTGCCAACAGACTCTTTCCTGTCATAATAACAAGGCCTTCACTAGTTCCATGTGTCAACAAACAGAAAGAAAATCTGAAGGATTGGGAAAGCCTCAAAGAAGATGCCGAGAAAAAAATGTCCTTCACATAACTGATTCAGATGAAGTTGAAGGAAGGTGTAAATATGAGGGTAGGATAAACACATGTGTGCTGAAATAATCAGTTTGTCCAACATTCCTTCGGAGGACAGGACAACTCACCTTCACAGCGTCGGTTCACTTGGTCTTTCCGGTTTCAGCAGGAAATTGTGCACATTCTATATACACCTTTCCACTCGGATTATACTATGCTACCAACACTTTTGTTAATTCTCCGACAATAAGTTTTCTTTTTTTTACCAAATTCTTTCTGAAGATGAAGGTCTAACAAACCAGTCATACAAGCTAGGAAATTTTGTCTGCAATAATATTTCGCTGTCATACATAAGAAGGCCTTCAATTTGTTAGTAACGAAGTTCCTGAAAATTTTGTTTAAAATTCGGATTTTTTTGTTCTAGTCAATTCAATTGTATTTATCTTCTTTTTATTAGTTATAAGGATTGTGGTTTGCAAATAGACTTTGTCCTCGACGTGCCACGATGACTTTAGACAATGTCCTTCAGGTTCCCGACCCCATTCAGTCCAAGTCCGTGCTTTATTCGAGTTTCCAGCGGACTTTGTCTCGTACCATTAATTTAATGGGATTAAGCTCTTGATGCATTGTTCCCATATGCTTTCCTTCACCAGAAGAGCAGAGTAATTCCAGCCAGCCATCGGAAC
>JAHZMY010000474.1:0-18498 GCA_027743915.1 Seira sanloemensis
TTACTGCGCGTTCCATTTTTGAGACGCTTGAAGTATGTAATCAGTGAAAGCCAGAAAATCCCCTTCGTTTCCTTTTTGGTTACATAATGAGTAATGAACACATTAAGACACATTTTGTGCCAAAAAGTATGCAGTTTTATGAGTTCAAATGTCTCGTATTTTTTAGCAAACAAATGCATATTGTGATTTTGCTTGTTGAAATGGGATAACGCAAGCCAAAATTAAAACGACATAACTTTGACTGTAGTAACAATATTTATATCACCTAGTTTTTTCCACTGCTCACTCCTCTACATAAAAAGAAATCTTTATGTTTCCTTCCGTCATTCATGACTGATGGGGCAAGTGATGATGATGATGATTATATGGTTGAGGAGGGAAAGATTATTTTATGCTTATGACACCCATTACGATTCCGCCCACCACATTTCCTCAACGAAAGCTTCAAACTGAAGGAGAGGTGAGAGCAAAAAAGCTGTTCTCCATTTTGAGCGGCATAAATTTATCCTTTTTAGTGTCTCTTTTGACATTCTAAAAAAAACTACATCAACTTTCATTGTGTTTGTGTTTGCCCATGGACATGATATTGATGCGCTATGAAATGGCCATTGACACTCAAAAATGACCAAAGAAAGAGCAGTAGTCTTAATGATTACTACTGAAGTTTGTGGACGTGTTTCGTACAGGCAGTTCCGCTCGTGGATGAAAGCATCGTGTACTTTCATCCATGTATTATGGTCGGAGAAAGCACTTTACGATCTTGTTTTATCGCTTAGCGGGAACGATGATGGGAAATAAAGCTGCACTTGTTTAATGTACGGATCACTTCAAAGAATGGGCTATTTACGGAATTACTAAAGAGGATTTTGTAATGAAAGGAAGTTGTGAAGTCGCCACCACCGGTATGAAAGTTTTTGGGGTGTAAAACATGTTTAATGTACGGATCACTTCAAAGAATGGGCTATTTACGGAATTACTAAAGAGGATTTTGTAATGAAAGGAAGTTGTGAAGTCGCCACCACCGGTATGAAAGTTTTTGGGGTGTAAAGCACTAAAATAACTATTTTTATTGAGAACTGGCGACCGGTGAACTAAAAAAGATTTTATTCAAGACAAAATTATGAGAAGGAGAGTATTTAAGCAATAGGATCAAAACGCAAAAGGTGGTTGATTTTTTTTGTTATTAAAGGAATATAAAGAGAATGCAATTTCATTGTAAACAAGTTATGATATTATGTACATCTACAGAATGATGCAGAGTGTTAAAGTCTCATTTGAATTTCAAAGATAATGTGCAAAGCAAACAAAATTATTGGGACAACTTAGTTAAAGCTAGATTATAATAAAATGTAATTCCTAATATCTTGGTTTTATCTCACCACAATATGATGATGATGACACATAAAGCGCCAAAGTATACGTATTTTTTTGTGTATAACGGTTGTTGCTTGACTTAAGACTCCAGTCTGACGGAAGTACATAAATGTAACTAATTTGTAGTTTATTTTTGTACGCAAATTGAGTTTGAAAAACTGATGACTCCAGAAGCAATCTATCAACCAGGCTGTGAAGGAAATCAAATTTTTCGTTCTTAATGTTTGATTTTCTTATGAGTCTCTCAAACCGTATGTGGAACTGATGTTGGTTCATCCTCCCAGTGATAAAGTTGCTATATTATTAGATTCCGATCAAATTGAATAGACTTTGTTTTCAATAAACGCTAAGAGCAAAAAGTGGTTGCTCCTCTACTGAGCAAAAGTAGCCCGAGAAAATTGAAGCAGCAGCGCGTGAGCATACAGTTTTTGGTCACAACAACATTATTAGCTTCAAAATAGCCTTTCCTATCACCACACAATACCTCGTACTCAATTCTTTAAAAAAAAGTTTGTTCCATTTCTTCCTCAGGTTGGACTAGCATTTCCCAAGGAAGATAGCCTCTATAATGGAATATATTCCGGGGCTGAGAGGCTTGGCTGGACGGTGACTCCGGTGAGATCGGAAAATGTGGCTTCAGGGAACTGGAATGACTCTGATTATGACCCGACCGCTTTTGACCTTCTTTTCTTGGATTACAGGCAGCCCAAGCTCCTTCCTCAAAACACATTGTCCATCATCAGGTAAGAAGACGCAAGCATACATTCATCTACACATATACTTTTCCAAAAACGAGGCTTGGTAGAGAGCAGCAGCAGAAAGGAGTGTGGTATGAAGTCAAATTTTCATGTACATCATCATCGAACAATTCAGTTAGGACTTGAATGGTGTGCTGATGACGTTAATGGTAAATATACAGACGTATGAATTCGTTTCTGATTTGTTGCTCAACAGGAGACTGAAAGATGAGAATTCCATCCTCGTCGTGATTGCGTTCGTGAAGAAGACGTAAGTACCGATTCTCGTTTTCTATCAGTTTTTTTAACTATTGGGAAAAATGAGAAGACGAGACTTTCAACGTAGATTGGAAAAGTAGCAAAACTTTATAGTCTCAAGAACATTTTCGATGTCTCTGATGGTAAGCATGTAATTAGATTCGTTCCAATTTTTCCTCTTGAGCATGTCCTAAGGCCAAAAACTACTTTTATGTATGCTCATACTTTTTCATGCGTCTCAACTTACCCACTTGAGAGAAAATATAGATAAATGTATCTACTTCATTACGTCTTGCGTAAATTCATAAACCCCGGAAATTAAAATAAATTAAAGCTTGCCCTCTGACTTTTTCTTGAGTTGTAAATTTTACCTCAAAATGTTTTTGACTCAAGATTGGAGATTTATTTATGATTTGTTAACAAGTAAATGTTTCTACGTGGAAAAAGTCAGGCTTGAGACAACGTTTTGGGGGAATTAAAACATTTTGCAATTAAGAAATTATATCAAAGTCACTCATCACGGTCCTTAACTTTTCTCAACCATAAAAGTATCCTCAAGAACTCTTAGCTGCCTCATAAAAAATCCACTTTTCCATGCTTTTTCTTTTGTACAAAAACCAGGAACGTAAATAAATGATATGGTACAGAGTACAGAGAGTGCTACAATTTTTTTTGGAAATCTTACAACGTCTTATCTTAGCAGGCATACTGTGACGACCTCTCGCTTCTTGTCCCATGGTGATTCCACGTAGTTTGGCTCAAACATTTCTCGTCTCTCTGCTTGATGAACGAAAGATGAAACTTTTTCTCTTCTTGTTGCTTCATCTATTATCGTATTGTGCAAAGACTAAAAGACTGTAATGAGAACTTGAGAAAACTCTTGAATTAGGATAGACGAGAGAAAAAGGAGAATGAAGACCTAACAAGAACCTTCTTGTATAGTAGATAATTAATTATATAATGTATTTTTACGGAAATTAATACATTGTTACTTCAAACGAACAAATTGTGTGTGTGCTTGTGAATATGAATGTATTTTATGTCATAAAACCAGATTAAATGATGCCTTTTATAATCACTCTTGGAAAAGATAATATGATGTAAGCACGCACTAATGAAAGAGAGAGAAATCCTTGAAATTCTTCCAGAACAAATTAATCTTCGTCACACAAATTCATTTAATCCCATCCCATCTCCGGAATTACGATGAGTATGGCACAAAGGCAATCACGAGAATTTACCGAGGTACTTATGTAGGTACATATCTCTATGAGGGAAAAGTGAGACGGACTCATTTCAGAGAAAGGTACTTTATTTATCTTTTTGGTCGCCTTTACGGGACGACAGAGTAGGCCTTCAGAATGGGGATTTTATAATCACATTTTGTGACTCTTTATGCAACTTTACCATTTGATTTTCTTTTGTCCTCTGTAGGTTCTACGACAAATCAGATTCCTTGAACCTTCTACTAGAGTCGGGCGTTGATCAGGTAAAAACTCGCTTTCTTTCTCGCTCAAAAAATATTTAGATTTTAAATCCGGCATAGATACTTGAACAGCTTTTATTTTCCATTACAATTGAACTGACTAAAGCTGTCGGTGGTGGGCGTCTCACTATCAAAAGTGAAAATGGTTCACTTTCACTTTGATGTTTAAAACGATGAGAGAAATTTCCCTCCTGCGTTTGACGAAATTGTCCTACATAACGATATGAACTGTTGGAAAGACGTGCCTTTGTGGGCACTTCTCTGGAATAATGGAATGTGGTATTTTGCAATGCAGATCGAAGTTGATACTGGGATCACATCAACCAACTTTTGGCAAATACAGCTTTCACAATATCAGCGATGCTTACTCGTTCCCGCTGCCAAATTAGGGACGGCAAAAGCTCTCGCGGCTGCATTGGATTATTGTAGAGATTTGATCATTATAACAGACACTTCTCATCGTATCCAGGTAAAACTCACTCAACATTTCTATATGCTTTTTGCAAGGGAGGAAGTTACAGTGGAATTGCTGAAGAGACAATTGTGTTAAGTCAAAAAAACTAGAGCCAATTAATTTACGAAAAAATCTCGCTTGTATTTCGTTTGCAGTTTGTAAACCGAGCTTATGAAAAGATAGTGGGATATAACCTAGACGAGGTAGTTGGCTGTGATTTCCATGAATTTCAAAACAAAGCTTCGAACAACCCAGCCTGTTCAGAACAGCCAGAGGGAGGATCAGCAAATGTTGTTCCTCAGCCGTCGTCAGCAACAACTGGAGCCAGCTTACTCCCATCCTCATCGCCATCATCACAAACGACAGTCGTCTCGAAACAAGCGTCCGCCACGACATCAGCGACTTCCTCGATGGCAGCAGCGTCAACAGCAACCGGAGCTGAACCGGCTCTGCTCAACTCACCCACGGCAATCTCTCCTCCAACAAATCTGCCCGTGTCTTCAGCAACAACCATCACGGGAGCAACTGTAGGCATTCCATCGCATGACCATATTTTAGCGGACCTCTCCCAAGGAAAGGATTGGGAGGGGAGCTACGTGTACAATCCCAAGACTGGTGAACCAATATATCTCACTTCAAGAATTCTCCCGTACAATTGCCACCTGCCGCGAGGTGCTCGCAACAACCCCCTCCAACATAACCAGCTAGACGCCACGCCAACGTCAGAACATCAGCAGCATCAGGGCAGTAGGGCAAACAGTAGTAGTCGGGTTCCCACGCACTACATTTATATCGGAGACTTGCCCACTTCATTTGTCGAGAAGAGCTTTTCCAGTGATGTCACCTCCAACCAAGATGCTGGCTATCCAATGCCGCGGGGCAGCCTGAAATCTCTGAGGAAAGCTTCGTATGACATTAAATCCATCAGCAATGACAGTAAGTCAAAGATAAGGATGGGCAGAGAGCTCTGTCTTACTCTTGCTTTTGGAAGTGGCAATTTTAGAAATGTATTAAACTATGGCATCCTGGTCTTATAATAATATTCCCTCGTTTAAAAAAGTGCTTATTGCAACAGCAAAAGCAAACGAAAAGCAAATCCACGTTCGCTTCTTTATGTGATACCATGTTCAATTTTGAGTCTGAACTTGACGTCTGCATGCTACACGACTATTGTATGATATCGCTGTCGTGTTAGGTTCGAGTTTCAATATATTTAAGAACGCACAAAGTATGTTTAGAAAGTATGGACTAAAGGGGTTTATATCTAAAGGGGATGATAATCTGATAAAAAATTGACTTTATTTTTTTGTCCAATTACCTCCACTCTTCCATTTGCCTTATTTCCTTTCCCATTTCAATCCGTATTGCCCGCACTCAGGCTCAATTTTGAGGCGACAGAGTCTCGCTAAACTCCATTCCCTCACGATAGAAGCGCCCATCACGAAAGTCATCAACATCATCGCAGCTGCCCAGCAAAACTGTCCCCTGTACATTGCCCAAGCGCTGGAAAAGGTGCTCGAGATTTTGAGAACGACGGAACTCTACTCGCCCCAGTTCTTTGAAGGAAACAAGGCAAAAAGCGATGATCCTTTGACGACCGACCTACTCGGAGCTCTTCTGTCGGTCAGTTCCCAGTACCAGGTCAATTAATAAAAAATAGCAATTAACCGACCTACTCGGAGCTCTTCTGTCGGTCAGTTCCCAGTACCAGGTCAATTAATAAAAAAATAGCAATTTCAATTTGAGAGCGGAAATATTTACTTGTGTATTCCCAATAGCAGGGCCCACGAGTTCAGACAACGACTGGAAGGCGGTCATCAAATGAGAACACGTCGTCTCGGCTTGCCCCACGTCCCTCACTTCCAGACATTGCGGAGGCTCCAACCAGCCTACAGAAGCTGTTGGAGACGGAGGAGCAGTGGGGTTTCGATATCATCTTCTTGGAAGAGATTACGGAAAAGAGGTAGAAAACCATTTTGAGTGCATTACACATGTTGAATGTAATATTCCTTCCTCGTACTAAAATTGAGCGGAAACGAGCCGCAGAGAAAAGAATCGCTTTCAATTACCTTGACGTATAGATTTACAAAAAAGCTTTCCACTTCTCCAGTTTCAAAACCATGTAGCCACTCACAACACAACCTCTATAAACAACGGAAATAAAACAAGCTCGCCTTTGCAGGGAAAGTTTATAGAAGTGACTTGTGCATTGTTTCAAGTTTTTTCTCTAGTTTATCTATTGTTTTTGCTCAGGCCATGTTGTTATACCCTGTATTTATAGACTGAAGCTGAATACAAATAGAGTTGATGCCTAACTAATTCTTTCATTTTTCTTGTCATCCTACATTTATTTACCCTTTTTATAATAAGGCATTGTTTTTTCTCGGGTTTTTTGAGAGAGTGAAAGCTGACACTATTGCCTGCTGGGCATTCTATTTCCACAAAAAAATTACTCTTTTCGTTGAGCAAGCACAGGTTGTTCTTTTTTCATTAAAACATCACAGCCCATCCAAGTACAAATTATGGCTTTATAGCATGCCTTGTTGATTTCTGGCCAGGTTTGGAGAAAGCACGAGCAAGAAAGTTCTTTTTCTTCTTTGAGGGGAGAAAGTGCTCGGAGAGAAAAAGAGGCGAGCAACAAGCTCTTAACTTTAACTAGGATATATACGTTTAGTTAACTGGGAAAAAAGTTGGCTCAGTGGGCTTTGGTCCAAGCAGTCGACTCGGCTTTTTTTTCTTTCTAGATGACACGTTTCTCTAAGCATATTTTCCGCTCTTCATTACGGAGAAAGGTTTCACTTTCTCCTCTTGATATACCTGTCTATAAAACTCAAGTGTCTATTTACTATTTGCCATATAACCACACGACTCTCACGTCGTCCTTAAAGTCTCAGCCCTCGCTCTAGTGTCTTTCCCCGCTTTTTGCTGGCAATAGGAAGTAGTTCAACTTTGGCCAAAGTGGAGAGGGAGGAAAAAGCTTTATTGTGTTATATAATGAAGAAAGTTGGCAGAAGGAGAAAATAAAGTACGGAAGGTGCGCTATCGTTTTTTTTTTCATGAAATTAATGTGTTTACCTCTTTTCCTTGCGTAGACCACTCGTTTGGCTGGGAATGACAATCTTCATGAGGTTCGGAGTCGCACAAATCTTGAATACTGATGAGGCAACTTTACGAAACTGGCTCACGCTTATTGAGGCAAACTACCACTCATCCAACTCCTATCATAATTCCACCCATGCAGCTGATGTCCTTCAAGTAAGTGGAAAAATATCCTGGAGTATAATATAAAACTTTATTTCATATTCATATAGTAATGACGCCTTCATTATGAACGCTATTCCTTTCGCCATTCACCTCATCTCTTGCAGTCATTACCATCAGCATCATGATATAGCACAATATTTTTTGGAGAGAGATGAGATGAGACTTGGAGGAAAAAAGTCTCTGAACTTCATTATTCGGGAAAACTCCCCAGTGCGAAGCATTTTAATGAGATCTACATCCATAGTTATTTTTTTTACATTTTTCTAGTCCACAGCCTACTTCCTCTCAACGGACCGACTCAAAGCTTTCTTGGAACCTTTCGATGAGGTGATCAGCTTAATTGCAGCAGCTGTTCATGATGTAGACCATCCGGGGAAAACAAGGTACAAATTGAGAAGGATTTGGAATTAAACTTTTTATATTAAAGATGTTGAAACTTGGAGGCTGCCTACAAGCAAAAGTCTTTTGGGACGTGTTTATATTAAAATGTATGGCTTATTTTTGTTCGCAGTGCGTTCATGATGAATTCAGGAAACGACCTCGCCCTGTTGTACAATGACCTTTCAGTATTGGAATCTCATCACGCTGCTTTCACCTTCAAGCTGACGTTGAGCGATCCGCGCGTCAACATCTTCAAGAACTTGGATGGGCCAACGTACAAAGTGGTGAGACAGAGTGTGATAGACATGGTCCTCGCCACAGAGATGACCAAGCATTTTGAGCATCTCTCCAAGTTTGTGAACGTGTTCACAAAGCCTCTTCTCAAAGAGGCTGGAATGTCTACCGGAGGAAGTGGAGGTGCTGATGGGACGCTCGACATCACACCAGTGACACCTACTGAACCCGTGGTATGTCATAATAAAAAAATGATTCCATTGAATTCATGATTTCATAGAATTATACTCTGATTTTTGAAATGTATTTCCCTTCTTATTCCGCAGCGTTTATCGACGTACCCGAAGTGATTGAACACATGAAGTACAATTATGATTACTGGAAGGAACTAGACAGACAAGGACTTCGGACAGGGATATTTCGAGAGTCGTATTTGGCCGAGAATTCTCCACCCAATCCATCCACTAGTTCCACGAGAGTCTCACATCTTTAACATAATTTTCTCCAGCCGTGTTACCGCACGGCTTTTTAGTAAACACTTTTATGTCGATGTATGTATAACTTATTTTTTATCCCGGCTATATGTATTTTAGAGAGGTCGTAACTCGGTCATTTTGCGCAAAATGATGATATGCGTTCTATTTTAAACATTATGTAGGTAGGTGTACCGGTGAAAAGTACACATTTAGACGTATTTGTAGACATTTTCGTATATACTCAGTTTCTTCGTAGCTTATCAATCGTTTTATTTACGTCAAATATTTATATGAATATCAATGTGTAGTTTTAATTAAAGTTACATTTTGATTTTCGTATGTGCATTGTTCAGAAACCGAAATAAGGGCTTTAATTTTTCTTCAATGTGCCATGTAGTAGAGTTTATAGAGAATTACTATACTTCTCGGCGATGAAATAAACCTTGTGCATCATCACAATCATTATTTGTAATAATTTCCTAATTAATGTACATAATATAAGTTTGTACGTAAAAATGTTGTGAACCAATATACAATATATGTATGCATGCAACGTTCCCGGTAACGATTTCCGTACCTGCTACAATTATCCCGGTATATTCGCAAATTCTTATTTATTAGTATTACCTATTTTCACAGCCAGATTTACTCAAATGTTTCTTTTATGACATTTACAAAAATTCCAAATTAATAAGCCTTTCTCTTAAAACTTGTTTATCCTGACTCACCATTTGCTTCTACTTTCTTGAAATTGATTTAAAAAACACAATTATTTTGCTCCCGCAAAGTTAAACTTTTTTTATGATTTTTATTATTATTACTTAAGACGATTAGGACATAAGATTCCGTGGCTGTAGCGAGTGTATTTACGACTCGATCAATACATATGTAGATGATAAGATAATTGTGACGACAATCCTTTTGTGACGTAAATTAAATCACACGCTTATACTCGTGTATGAGATGTAGCTATCACATTTTTTTCATTTTTATCACAGCGCTGTTGTTTTGTTAGTTGACGAGAAATCTGCTATTAGACAACCCCATTAAATCCTCTCGTAAATGTGTATCTTGAGTATTTTATTGTGTGCTTTATTATTACTCTACATCGTGTTAAGTGTGGTATACAAGGTGCTAAAAGAATCTTTATTTGAAGCAACAAAGTCGTGTGCTAATTTGAATCGTACGTATGTAAAATTATCGTGTGACCTGTTTATCCAACTAGACTACGGCTAGTCAAAGAAAATGAAAATAAAAAATGTTTCCCGGTGTAAATCTCGCAAAGTTAATTACGTAATGCATCCCACCCAAATCAAAAATCATGGCTATGCACTTAAATCAGGCATACTGCGTAGTATTTATTTTTTTGGTATCACGTGTAGGGAGACAAAATATAAGACAAGTAACAAGTATTATTAATAAGGTTAACTTAAATTAATTTGTCCAAAATGCTTTAGAACCGAACTGACCCTGACTATGATCAATCACCACGGTCTCACATCGCCCCATACACTTTAAGCAATTTACCATGACCCAGTGTAACAAGTACAAATCAACTTGTTTAGGTAAACGTCTTATCATTTGCTTGGATGCTATGTATTTTGGAGACTGTTCCGAGTTACAAGGAAGTATGGATCGAGATTTTGCAAATGTGTTGCAAATATGTAATTATTGCAAACACAATACGTATGAGGTGACAGACAGAGACATCATCTTATGTACACGATTCCAGAGAGGCGTATTGCACAATACATAAATACGAATTCATTAATGACTGTACATCCAATATCCAAACTCACATTAACCTTCATAAGTTCTTTTTACTGTTTTAGTTATGCTGCAATAAAATTTTCAAAACAAGCGTCTCTCTATGTGACATAGGCATATAATATTTACGTTTCCTCCCATGAAACATGTACGTATAATAATCATTTCTTTGTCTTATCGCCTCCATTAAAAAGCCATGCATGAAAGTTAAATTGTGAAGGGGTGAAGAAACGAACGGGAATTCATGGAACATCATATCACCATCTTCATCCCGTCCCGAATTAACCGTAATGATTTCGACATGACAGCTTTTTCGNGTGAAGAAACGAACGGGAATTCATGGAACATCATATCACCATCTTCATCCCGTCCCGAATTAACCGTAATGATTTCGACATGACAGCTTTTTCGTGTGTGTCTCTCACGTCAGTCTTTTTCGTGAACTTGGACAAAAGAGTCAAAGGAGGCAAAGCGAAACTAACCGACACAAAGGAGCGAGCACCTCCGATCGTCTCCTTCACCGAGATATTTACATGTTTAATACCTTCCTTTATATGCGTTTTTGCGGTTTGCGATGATTGCAAACTTTATTCCTCTACAACATCTATACATTCTCCATACATACTCACAGAGAAAAAACACTTTGTTGAAATTGCTATATATTTTTTGTTGTATGTATCCGTCTCATACATTTTCAAAAAAAAAGATTTACCTTCAGCAGCCACCTTAAACGGTGTGTGTATATAAAACTGAGCTGATCATCATCATTATTATGTGAAGCTGGTAGTAAAATACACCTTTTGCTTTTTTTATACGAGCCCGTATTGCATCCAGAGAGAAGAGATTCATTTTTTACATCTCTCTCTCTCTCTTCAGCACAAAAACGATCTTTCACAAGGTCTTCATTCTTCATACGGCAACATTAAGAGCCCTCTGAGAGAGTCATGCAATTTCTCCTCTACAGGTCATCTGCCGACACTGTCCAGGAAATCATGGAATTTTCTTCGCCTCCACAAAAACTCTCACCTACCCTCCCAACTTTTTCTTGACAGGTCAAACATACATTTTCAAAAAAAAAGATTTACCTTCAGCAGCCACCTTAAACGGTGTGTGTATATAAAACTGAGCTGATCATCATTATTATGTGAAGCTGGTAGTAAAATACACCTTTTGCTTTTTTATATACGAGCCCGTATTGCATCCAGAGAAGAGATTCATTTTTTACATCTCTCTCTCTTCAGCACAAACACGATCTTTCACAAGGTCTTCATTCTTCATACGGCAACATTAAGAGCCCTCTGAGAGAGTCACGCAATTTCTCCTCTACAGGTCATCTGCCGACACTGTCCAGGAAATCATGGAATTTTCTTCGCCTCCACAAAAACTCTCACCTGCCTTCCTAATTTTTTCTTGACAGGTCAAAAATACCTTCCCTGCATCCCCTTCCTCCGTTAAGGGTCAAACGCCGGAAAGCCCACACCGGAAAATGTTTTACCCCAAACTCACCAACTTTGTTGGTGAACAGCCCTCTTGCACTATACTCGAAACAGTTTTTTTGTTTGACTGGCTGACGCTTGCTCGCTCCGTGTCGTCTTTTACGGCGGCGACAGGCTAGCTTCTTTTTTCCAAAAAAAAAGATCTTGATGGCATACACACACAAAATATTATAATGTGTGGAGCTTATGTCTTAGGTACATTACGTATGATTTTCCTTGAATTATGCTGGCGTTTTAGCATTTTTTCTTATTATTAGATTCAGCTCTCTTGATTACACACAAAAAACGAGTGGATGCAGCAGCAGACGCGGAGTGTATTTCATGAGAATGAGTAGTAGTGGTGGTTGGTGGCTGGTGGTAGTAGGAGAAGAGTCAGAAGAGTACAACACCGTCATTTTTTCAGAGAAGGTGCACAAACTTACATTACTGACGGCGTACGCTTTGTTCTGAGAGAGGCTGCTGAGGATACTGAGGAATAATAATAATATGCAGAGGATAGACACTGTACTTAGGTACATTACGTATGATTTTCCTTGAATTATGCTGGCGTTTTAGCATTTTTTCTTATTATTAGATTCAGCTCTCTTGATTACTACACAAAAAAGAGTGGATGCAGCAGCAGACGCGGAGTGTATTTCATGAGAATGAGTAGTAGTGGTGGTTGGTGGTAGTAGGAGAAGAGTCAGAAGAGTACAACACCGTCATTTTTTCAGAGAAGGTGCACAAGCTTACATTACTGACGGCGTACGCTTTGTTCTGAGAGAGGCTGCTGAGGATACTGAGGAATAATAATAATATGCAGAGGATAGACACTGTTGTGTATATTTTCGGCTAGTCGCTCAATGCAAAAACTTACGTTTTACCCTTGTACATGACGAGGACGAGTTGACTGAAGAACGGAACTCAACTGTGAAAAAAGTAAGTGATGATGATGATGTTGAGTTGAGCCAAGTTCGCTTTCATTCAACTTCTCACATCTCTTGTGTCCTGTCCTGTGGTAGCGCAGTTCCCAAGGTACGTAATTTTTAGTAGACACAAATTTTTTTCAATTTTTTTTATATATTTTTAGTAGTTTATAGAGCGACAGAAAATGGAGAATTAAATGAGGAAAGAAGTAATATGAAAATTAGCTAGGGTCAGCTTGACTCTGATGAGTTCGGAAGCTGTTGGCTTCTCACTTTTTCTTTCACATGATTGATTTTAGTGGAGAGGAGAAAAAAATCAAGGTTTGAAAGAAAGCCTTTTGTATGACGTTTCGCTCAAGAAAGTGCTTTTGCCCCGAGTAAAAATTAGGAGGAATGTAACATGCTTGAGATAATTAGGCTTGGATTAGGTAGGGATTGTGAGTTAATTGAGGTTTTTTGAGGATAGTTATATGCGATGCTCTAAAACCGGTATGTTTTTGTGTAGCTTTACTCCCGTTCAGAAAATCTAATTTGAATTCTGTCAAAAAAAGGAAGAGCGACGACGGCAAAAATGCCACTTTGATTTCGTCAGATTTCTGGGAGTATTAGGTTACATTTTCGTGATTCATCAATCGTTTTTGTTTTCGCAATATTGAATGCAATCCGTCTTGGCCAAATCAAATCTTGGCTTTGTGTCGCCTTCAGCGTAAAGAGAGAAATGACTCATTGATTTACTACGTGTTTGTTTTGGTGATGATTAACAAATTATTATATTGCATAGGGATCCATAAAATTGGGGAGTGTGTTGTTCATTAAAATCGTAAAATCTTTTGTTTGCAATTTCGTAAACAAAAGAAGTTGTTTGTATTATAGGCGAAGTCTATCAATAAACTTGAGAAGCCTGACTAATTTGCGAATCTTTTGTTGTCGTTTTGAAAAAAGTAGGCTGAGGAAGAATAAGGCCAAATTTACTGATTGCATTTACTGATTTTGTAAGATCAATAAATTAATTGTTTTTTTGATTAACAAATTGTTATATTGCATAGGGATCCATAAAATTGGGGAGTGTGTTGTTCATTAAAATCGTAAAATCTTTTGTTTGCAATTTCGTAAACAAAAGAAGTTGTTTGTATTAGAGGCGAAGTCTTTCAATAAACTTGAGAAGTCTGACTTATTTGCGAATCTTTTGTTGTCGTTTTGAAAAAAGTAGGCTGAGGAAGAATAAGGCCAAATTTACTGATTGCATTTACTGATTTTGGCAGATCAATAAATTAATTGTTTTTTTTTGTTTTTGTCTCTTTGCAGATAATTTTAGTATTTGTACATACCAATTGTACATAGGTATAGCAGTTTTCAGCATTGCTTATATTTCCAGAGAAGTAATTATTAAGAATCGAGAGCGTGTGAGTGTGAGTCTTTACTAGGAGAGATGAGTTCCGGTGCGACAAAGGGACCCTCCACAAAAGGAGGGGCCTCCAGTAACAAAGGGGGCACAAAAAACAACACAGCAAGCAACACCAGTTCAGTCAAAGGTGGGAAGTCGGCAAATAAATCAGATTCAGCCTCTAAAGCAGAGAAAACTGATCTCATTCCGAAGATGCAGCCGACGGCCGAGCAGATTCAGATCGCAAAGATTATGGATACACATCGCGCAGGTATAGTTTTTTAAAGTTTATTTGATTACGAAGATACGACAGTGACTTGGAACAGTTGCGCTTTATAGTATTCATTATGCCATTTAATCCGTACGTAAACTAGCATGAGAACTACTTCTTGAAAATGTTATTACACTTGGACTTTGATGAAGATCCAGTAGAACTCGTTTGGGTGGCGTTCTCTTCATTATGTCATGTTTAGAATTTTTCAGAATTGGAGCAATCCGTTACTTTATTTTTTTAACCTTCTGTCTGTCATGCGATTTTACTTTCCTTTACGTAGAAGATCCAGACTTGCAAAAGAAGATTCGGCAAGTGATGGAGGTAGCTCGAACTACTGAGGATCAAGCGTCCATGGCGCTCCACAGTAGGGAGTACGACATCGAACAAGCTATCACATTGCTTACTGAAGGCGGTGGTCAGTCGCTCGAGGCGGAATGGGCTCAAGCTGGGAAAAAGCGGAAGCAGAAGTCAGCACAAAAAGTAGAAAACACCGCAGCTAAGGATGTACGTTTGGAATTTTCTGTAAGATCATTTCTTGTAGTCGTTGAAGTTTTATTTTATTGTAGTTGACATATCTCAAGTGTAGAAATGGTTTAATTAAATGTTTTCTTTTTGGTCTTGCCTTGTTCTCCTTTTCGTCAGAAGGCTCTTGGTAAAGATTCAGAGAGGGCTGGTGGCGATCGCGCTGAGAAACGGGACAGGGAAAAGCCCGACCGGAAGGAAGGTGAAATGGGTGATGGTCAGACTGATGCACGACGAGGTGATAGAGGAGGTCGTGGAGGAGGCCCGAGGAGAGGAGGTCGTGGCGGCGGTAGAGGTGGACGATCAGACAGCGGCAAAGAAAACGAAGAAGCAGGAGGATCTCGTGGCGGATTTGGTCGGTCTGCCAACGGACTGGGCCGAGGCGGCAGGGGTGGTGGCCCCGGTCGAGGAGGAAGGAGAGGTAATGGAGGCGGTGGTGGTGGTGGCCTAATGTTCTCCAATCGAGCTCGACGGGGAGAGGACTTTAACCCAATTGACACCTGGGAAAACAGTCAGGCTGATGCGTCGGGTGACACCCAAACGATGAAAGTAGGAGAATGGAGTGACTTTCCTCCGACTGAAGACTGGGACAATGAAGAGTACACCGGGTCGCTGGCAGATACAAAAGTATTCACACCATCCTCACAGACTGCGCCTGGTGGATCTGCACCTTTGACTGATGCGACGAACGTGGGAGGCAGTGGTCCACCGTCCGCGAACCACTTACCCAATTCCGCGAGTGGGGCCGGTAATGCGTCAGAAATTCTCAACAAAATGGGTCAAAGCGCAAGTCAGACGGACGGTGCTGCGGGGCCCGTTGTTCCGGGTGTAGTAACAATGAGTAGTGTTGTTGCTGGAATCAACAATGTGGGAAACAGCAGCGGAGGAGCTGGCGGTCCAAGCGTTGTACCTGTCCAGGGTGTCCAGAGTCTTGACATCAACTTGCTGCTTCAAAAGAATCAGCAGAACTCGAACACTCCTTCAGGAGCCAGTAGCAATCCTGGGGCGGATCTCCTTGCTTCGCTACAATCGTCGTACACCAATTCCAATCAGGTCGGACTGTCCAGTCAAGCTTTACCACAACGACAAAAAGTTCAGAGACCTCGTGGTCCACAAACGTCTAAAGTAAGCACTACTTAATATTGACTTTTCGAATTTTAATCTTAACTTTTTATTTATTATATTTTCAATTGGTAAAGCTCTTGGTTAAAAATAATTGAAGCTTATTAATTTTTAATTTTTTGTGTTTTAATAGATTCCAGCATCTGCCGTTGAGATGCCAGATAATTCAGTCACCACGTTGGACGTACAGTTTGGAGGGCTTGACTTTGGGTCAGATTCGTCAGGGACTTTCAATTCGGTGATGCATGGAAATAAACCCGGTGGAGAAAGTTTGCTGTACGCGTCAGCGACGTCAAAGATGGACTCTTTCTCAGCTCCATCCGGAACTGACAAAGACGGAGTACAGCTGAAGGCAAACTCCGCCGTTCCAGAACCGTCACCATTCCAGAACCAAAGGACTTCTCAAGTGAATCAAGCGCCGTCTCTGAATGACACGAACAAAGCAAGTATTCCAAGCAACGCTTCGCCTAATCTCGACTCCCACTCAATTTCGTCACTGAACCAAAGTCAGCCAAAAAATCAGCCTAGTGGACCAAGCTCGTACGGAGCTGCAGTCAATGCTGGTTCAACGACTGGATCTGCATTCGTCTCGTACGGTAAGGGAGCTCCTGGATTTCCCGCAGCTCCCGGTTTCCCGGCGACTGCTCCGCCCGTTGGTGGAGCATACAATAGCTCTGCGTCGGGCGCCGGCGGTGTACCAGTGGCCCAGTCGACGTACGGTGCCCAACAGGCTACACTCCCGCCCCAAGTCGGTCAAACTGGTTATCACACAATGAACTCGATGACGGCGTACGGTGGACAAACTGCGGTTGCAGGACAGTCGAATCAGGCTCAAGGTCAGCCTCCAACGGCCATGGCTACCGGTGCCGTTAGTCAGACGCAGGTGCAGCAGGCATCAAACCCAGCCGCAGCTTTTGGGAACTCGGCGACCGCACCTCCAAGCAATTACCATCACAGCGCAAATGCGGCCAACACAAATTCTGGGTACGCGTCGAATTCGACCGGGGCAACGCAGTACGGCTCCTACGGTTCAAAGATGCAAAATGCGTTGTCGGGTTCAGCTGCTGTGAAAGAAAGTAATGATAGTAGCTTAAATGTTGCGTCGTCAACGGCTGGTGGCGCTGCCATTTCCTCTGCTCAGTTGACTTCGGGTGTTCAGCCTGGCTCAGGTACTAGCACTTTTTAAATTAATACGTTTTCATAATGTTTTTTTGACTATAAATCCAAATTCTTTTTACATTATTCAAGTAATTACGGCTAGTACTACGACATCAAGTGCTAAGATGGCTACCGTATCGAATTCTATGGCTAATAACACGGCGACATCAAAGATGGGTGGTGGTATTCCACCAGGAATGATGATGCAGCCTCAATACATTCTGGGACAAGCAGGAACCGTTCCTGCCTTCTACAGTGTCCAGGCGCCAGTGTATGGCTTCGAAGACAACTCTGTTCAGTTTGTTCCTAGACTTCCACACCAATTTCCCGGTTATTATGAAGCAAGTGCTGCTGGATTTGGTAAGTTTCGAACTGTAACATCTCACAAGATTTTTTTTGTCAATTAGCTTTAATTATCGGTAAAATTGCAACCACAAACCCAGCTCCATGCACTCTTGACCTTGGGGGTAGCATGGCGTTTTTTGTCTAAACCGTGGGAAAATAAAAGAGTTGACTAAAACGCCACATTGGCTTTAAATTTATTGGCTGTGTGGAACCTGAGTTTTCTAACAAATGCATTTTTAATGAAAAATAAAAATCAAGTGTACGAGTTTGTATTAAAATTCGTATGATTGTGCAATTCTGCAGGAACTGGAGTTCCCGGTGCACCAGGTGTTTCAGGAAGGAGCGATGGGGCAGCTATTCAAGCGTATTCAACAGCCGCTGACGGACGATTCCAACGCTCGGACAGTTCAACAGCGTCGCCTGTACCGTCGAATCTAGCAGGAGGGAATACGCAACAGGCCATGTACAACGCTCCAGTGCCCGGTTACTACTTTTTAGGAAACAATGCTGTGGTTCACGGAACGCCGTATCCGTTCGCTGCGGCTCCTCCTCATCACATGTATCAAACGGCGCCAATGGCGGCTGCCACGAATGCGTCCGGGGCTCCTCACGCGCCAGCCTCGAATCATCAGTATCAGAACAAGAGTGTGTACAGCGGAGCATCGTACACGGCTTACGATGGCAGTCAGAGTGGACCCAACAATGACTTCACAAAGAATTCCTACAGCGGTGGTTCCGGAGTTGGACCCAACTCGAATTCCGCTAAAGGAGGGTCTGGCAGTACACCGGGAGTCTCACAATCGACTGACATCAATTCGTCCATTTATGCCAAAGGACACATGAACAAGATGAACGTAATAC